>RJWH01009405.1:0-22975 GCA_004363575.1 Solenodon paradoxus | reverse complement strand
TGGTCACAGATGTTTGTGTAAATTTTGGAAATAACCAAAAAAAAAAAAAAAAACCCGCCAAAATCATCTAGAATCTTACCATTGGGAGATGATGCTGTTAGTGTTTTAGTGACTCATTCATTGGCTATTTTTCATATGCACATCAACATTTATTTTAAAGGAAAGGTGCAGGCAGGAAGAGAGAGTGGGAAGAAGGAATTTTATTTTATTTAGCTGTTCACACCGGTTGTCCCCACCGAACTCAGGACTCAAACCCGGGTGATATGACGTGCGCTGCCTCAGAGGCAATTGACTTAACCACTGCTCCACCAGGGCGCGCCCACAGACATGTTTTAAAATCATATTTGAGAAAAGGTGGGACAGTATGGAGTGGAGGCCCTCAGGCTCAGTATTTGGAAGGATTGCTTAACACACACCGCGGCCCCTGCCACCCCAAACCACCTTCTGAGCAGACAGCTTAAGGATGAGCATTTTGGACAAGTTCCGAGTGACTGCTTGTCCAGGGACCACACTTCGGGGACCACTGGCGTAGAGGTTGAGGTCCTGGACTGTGGAGCCCTGGTTCTGCCACCTGTCCCCGGCCCGAGGGGGTCAGGCAGCTTCTCCCTGCTCCCACTCCTCGCCTACCTGCCTCCTAGGGTTGTTGTAAGGATGAAATGAGTTAATTAAATAAGGAAAACACAGAGGAAGTGTTCATTATGATTAATATGCAAATAATTTTATAATTGAGTTTTCTTAACCCAACAATTGTTCATGAACATTTCTCGTATCGTTATTCTTTGGCATGCTTGTTTTGAAAGGCTGTAGGGTTGCTTCTGAAATGGATGCATTTATCAAGCACCCCAGTTCTCAACTAATATAAACAGCGCAGCAATGAGCATTCTTGTGGATAAATCATGGTGCACCTGTCCGATTATCTCCTTAGGATAGAATGTTCTAGATGGGAAATTGCTGAGTCAAATGGTATGAACATATTTAAGACTCTTGATAAGCTTTGCTAAATGGCCTTCCAGAAAAATAATACTGATTTATAATGCCATCAGCAGCCTACAAGCATATCTTCTCCTTATATTTTCATCAACGCCTGTGTTGCTGTTTTTATGCTACTCTTCTGTTTGCTAATTTGATTTTTTTTTTTTTTTTGATGACTACTGGAATTGAATGCCACTCCCCCTCCTTCAATATCCTAGGACTTTAATTTTTTTAAAAACCTCTCAAAGGTTGTGTCTACATGATGCCCACCACCAGCCCTTTCCCCTCTAACGAACCACTCCATCTTGGCATCGCTCTACATTGGCTCACCCTGTGATGGCAGAGGCATCATCTCACAGGTGACAGCTGCCTGTTAAATCCCACCTGGGCTTCTGGTAACTGCCTACTCCTCCTAATAGACAGGTGTGGGCAGAGCAGGCATGACACATTCAGAGGACAAACAGGAGGGAAGCCACTGCCCTCACCATCACAGAGAGTCAGACCCTCCGTGAGCTTGAAGGTGGGACTGCCAGGCAGGAAATGCAGGAGAAGGGCGGGAGGAGGCATAGAGTGAAGACACCATCACATGAAATGTGACAGTGCTGAGCAGTACCGGGGGAGGAACTTCATGTAACAAAGGGCACTGGTTTTGATATCAGAGAGGACCTGGGTTCAAATCTTGTCTCTTCCAACTCCTAACTTTGGGTGCGTTGCCTCACATCTTAGAGTCTTCATTTCTGCACTTGTGATATTATAAAGACCAAAGGTTCTATCTGTTTTGAGCTTAAACAAGTCTAAATAAGAAAAAATATCCAGAAACAGGTAAGGTATGAGTCTCAAAATAGTAACCAGAGAGCCAGATAGAGCCTAGAGAAGGTCTTGGTTGGTTCACTTGAAGTTTTTGGAAAAAGAAAAAAAGAGTTAAGAAGAATTAGAATGACTGAGATCAATAGCTCTTTATCTTAGTCACCCTACAGGAGCACTGGAGGTGTATTGCTTCCTTGAGAAGAAATCTGGTCTCACACATTGACTTTCTTTCTGGCCAAGATGGAGTAACAGGCGAAGAGTTTGTTTTCGCTTCCAAAACAAAGAACTGGGCAAAACAAACATACAAAACTAAAGCAAAACAAAAATAAAGTCTTTGATGCAGAAAACAAATTGTGGGCTACCAGGGTGCTTGGGGAGGGTGAGTGACACAGGTGAAGACGGTAGGGTCAGATGTATGGTGACTGGATGGGAACGGGACCGGGCCCATGATGTAGGGCTTACAGATTTAGAATGACAATGCTCTTTAAACATTCCCTGAACTGCGAGGCAATTTGAGTCTAAAGAATGAGGCAGCCACAGGCATGAGATTGAATAATAGCAGTTCGTTAGTGTGAACGACATAGCAGAGTCCTCAGTGCCAGAGCTGCTGGCGGCAAGTCCCACACCCTCTAAGCTAAAGGTTCTTCTTATTCTCCCTGCTGGTTATGTTTGTCTTATCATTTAACTATGTGAAAGATTCCTGGAAGAACATTGACTCCAATATCCTGGACATGTGCTCCAGACATCTTTGTTCTCCTACAGACATTTCAGGGCATGCCCTGGTGGAGTAGTCGTTGGATCAGTTGCCTCCAAAGGACGCAAGGCCACATACCCTTGGGTTTGAGTCATGCGTCCAGGGGGAACAACCAGTGTGAGCAGCTGAGTACAAATAATTAAAACGTATCTTCCTTCTCTCTCTTTCTGGCTGCCTACTCACCTTCATTCCTGCCTACACATTCCCTTTGAGGAAAAAAAAAAAAAAAAAAAAAATTTTGGGAGTTTAGGGATGTGTGAGTCAAAAGCTCTGGGAACTGGCTTTGTTTCAATGGCTGAACAAGAGCAGCAGAGGTCATGGGTCTAAGATGGTTCCATCCACAATGTAGTGGAGTCATTCTTTTTTCATACGGCCGTGTATCTGAAACTTTAAATAAACAAATTATAAATTCACATTCATCCTTAAAAGTTTGTGAAATAGTTTGTAATAAATCCAGTAACCCAAAAGGAAAAACTGAAACCATAGTTTTCAAGATACTGGACATTATACAGCCAAGGCGGTGATCGCTGAGAGAGAGAGAAAATAAAACAGGGGAACTGATGACTGCCCCCAGTTGACTCTCTGGAGAGAGTTTTGGGGTCACAGTGGTGGGGGTACATAGGTGGAGAGCCCAATGGTCTCCCTGAGTTGAGGGTATGCAGTTGGGAGGACAAAGTGGCTGGAGTTTACAGGGCAAAATATCATTAAGGAGACAGCTGTACAGAAAGAGAGAAAGGGAGGGAGGGCCTTCATGTCTCAGGCTGTGAAACAGTGGGGTGAGGACATGTAAGGGACTCCAAGGACTCAGGTTCAAGAGGCGTGTGGGAGAGAAAAAAATAAAAGTATCTTCCTTCCTTCCTTCCTTCCTTCCTCTCTAAAGAAAGAGAAAGGGAGCATGAACAAACTCTGAAGGTCTGTAGGGGACCCCTTGAAAATTATGAAGGTTGATGAGCACATCTACATTAGCCAGGATTTTGCAGAGAAATAGAAACAATGGGCTATATGCCTAAAGATAAATATGAGAGGAGAGGATTTATATTTATGTAAGAATTGACTCACGCACTTATGGAGACCAAGAAGGCCCACGATCTGCTGTCTGCCAGCTGAAGACCCAGTTGTGTAATCAACCTGAGTCTAAAGGCCTGAGAACCAGGGGAGTCAATCCAGGGGTGTAAATCTTATTCCGAGTCTGAAGACCTGAGAGCCTATGTCTGAGGGCAGGAGAAGATGGGTGTCCCAGCAAAGAGCAAATTCACCCTTCCTCATCTTTCTGCTGTCTTTGGGCCCTGAATGGGTTGAATGAAGTGGTTCTTCTTAATTCAGTCTGCTGATTTAAATGCTAATGTCTTTCAAAATCACTCAGAGATGCACACAGATATCTTTTACCAGCTATTTGGGCATCCTTGAGCCCAGTGAAGTTGACCCATAAAATTAACTCTCACAAGTCAACTTGCCAATTTGGCACACATGCATAGCTTCCTAAAACATATTTAATCTCCAAGTAAAGATAATGGAAGGCCATAATGCGATCTAACACGATAAAAATTACTCTGCGTACAACTACAAATGCACTAGAAGAAGAGCTAGTCCTTGAGTGATGTTTACTCTTCTGATAGCCTGTAACTTCAACACGACAATGTAAAATTAACTGCATTTAAATACTAATATAAAGTCAACATATCTAACACTACATGAGAAGACAGTAAAAGAAGAAAGAAAGCAAAGATACTAATATATGTATAGACACATACAAACATATTCCTAATAAAAGAAGGAGAAAACCCTCATGATGATTATAGTTCTTGCTTCTGTAACTGAATCTGCTGGGGTAGACGGTCTGAGGGGACAGAGTCCTTTGCACAGCCTGGACCTGTTACAGAACCTTCTCTGGTCCTGAGCCCCATGCAAAATTAGATGCTTTATGGGTTACTCAGTATGTAGGCTGGAGTAACACACCCACATGAGGAGCATGTTACTTCTGCAGTCCAGACGTACCCTAGGCATTGTGCCTCCTTCTTGGTGGTAAGAGGGGCAAGATGCAACAATTTACCCTTAACCTTAGAAGGGATATCTCAGTATGCCCCACAACGTTGGACTTCTACAAGTTTCGCTTAAGAAGAAGGACCAAAACTGTTGTCAGATTTACTGCCCCCACCCACAGATGTCTTATAAGTAAGTCCATAGAGGTTGCTATTTCCTCCTCGCTAAATCTAATCATCACAATATAGTCAGTGCACCAGACCAGTGTCAGTGGCAGGGGAAGATGATCAAGATGCCTTCAAACTAAATTATGATGTAGCCTGCAGAGCTGATATGCCCCTGAGGTAAGAGTGTGACAGTATATTGCTGGCCTAGTCAGGAGAAAGCCAACAGCTTCTGGTGGTCTTAGAGTTATGTATGAATCAAAAGGTGTTTGCCAGATGAATAGCTGCATATTAGGTGCTGTTAGATGAGTTACTTTGCTCAAGAAATAAAACTACATCTGGTACAGCAGCTGCAATTGGAGTCAACACCTGGTTCAACTTCTGATAATTTATTGCTATTCTCCAAGATCCATCTGCCTTCTGCGCAGGCCTAATAGGAAAGCTGAGTGAGGATGTGATGGGAATCTTCATCCCTGCATTTTCAAGTCCTTGGTGGGGACACTAGTTTCTGCCACCCCTCAAGGATGTGGCTTTTGAGGACTAGGTAAAAGTAGTTCTAATGGCTTCCACTTGATCATTCCCATGATGGACCTCACTCCACAGGTCCGGGAGTCAGCGTGGGCATTCTGTCAACTACTAAGTATGTCTGTTCCAATCATGCATTCAAGACCTTGAGCAACAGCCACAAGATGGATTCAGGAGCCTGCTGTGAGATGGGGAAGCAATGGAATGAACACCCGACCTTTATCAGCCCCTGCTCAGGCTGGTGGACCGCAATGGCGTTTTGGCTCTCCTGGAATTCACGTCAATTCAGTCAGTGTCCAGAAGACCCTGACAGATCTGATTATTTTCTTTCCCCTAATGTACAGCTACCCTGGTAGAAGGTGATGGCTCCCTTTGGGACTTCTAGGGACACCATGATTAGCCGATGCCATAGGTCTACATGAGTCAGACTGTGGTAACTGCTGCTTTGACTCTGCTGTCCATGAGGGGAAACACGCCCACCCTGCTTTGGTGGTTGAGTGACACCACAGGCCCCTCTAACTCCAGGGTCCAATTTCTCCCATTGCAATTGGGTTTTCCAATTAAATGACTTGAGTTCCCACTGTAAGTTCAGAGCAGAGCCAGGAAGGAGCACTTCAAGGATGCTGGGACTCCTCTCACACAGTTACTTCTCAAAGGTGTTGGTGAAAGGTATGTTTTCAGGACCTACCAGTGTGGGTGAGCAGGGATTAAGTGAAAATATGCTCTACCCTTCCAATCTCCCCAAGCCTCTGAAACGCTTCCTCTGCATTAGACCAGGGATGGTGAAGCATTTCCCATGCATCACACTGGACTATGTTTGGTCCATGCTCCAGCCAATCAGTCAGGCAAACTGTTAGAGCCCTTTCTAATTCCCCAGCTGCAACGTTCAATGCAGAATCTCTGTCTAATGAACCCATGTCAACAAATTTGGCCTGAGACGATTTTATGTTCCTTCTTTCATCCTATACCCTTAGAGTCCATTCCCAAAGTGCTCCCTGGATTTCAAGCTGTATACCTTAGAAAACTCAAGCCGTTTTCCGAAGTTTAGCTCACCTTGCACCTTGTGCTTAGGGACCTGCTGGGATTTGAGTCTAGATCTAAGAATGGAAGCAAAGTTTGGCGCTGGGGGTTGGGTTCTCGAGAGACTCAGCATTGTCTTGAATGGCATCTCCCTCCAGAGAAGTCAGTGTAGTTTCCTCAGACAGCAGGTAACTACTCCAAGGGTGGCAGCTCCTGCTACCATTGGGAGTGGAGAGGCCACGTCCAGTGGCAAAGAAGGCTTTTCAGAGCGTGCTGGTTCAGCGTCCCCAGCTTCATCAGTCTTCACACACACCCCTGACCCAGCTTACAGGGTCCCCATTTCCTCCTTACTTTAATAGCAGACACCCTGTGCAGCTGAGAGCTCAGTTTGTGCTGTCGTGCAGTCAGTCACATCTGATTTCAGCAGCTTTAGCCCTATGGTCACAGGAGATAAGAGGTTCCTTCCAGACACCCGGAAGCTCTGAGGTCATCTGTGCAGGGCTGGAGCTGGGAATTCAAATCCCTGGCCTCATCCTGTTCCTTCACCACTTTGTCCAGCAGCATTAGGAGCAACCAGCCAATGTCCTTAGAGTCCTTTAGTTTTACAAAAGAATGCTTGAAAGTATCAGATACAGAGTTACCCAGTTCCTTGTTTCTTATAAGTGGTTGATTAGGTAGATTTACTATAATTTTTAGAGCTGAAACTAGAATCAATTGGGGTATCACCAGGCTGGAGGGCAGGGGCAGGGGGCATTTTTAAGGTAGCTTTGGCCTGGGAGATGTTCAGACCTAGAACCAAAAAGTGGCAGGTGAGTTCAATGTTGCTATAAACAGTTTTTGCTGCTGGATGCAGTCATGAGCATCTTTGTATGCATTTTTTTTTTTTTTTTAAGGAAAGGTACAAGCAGAAATAAAGGCAAGCAGGCAGGCAGGCAGGAAGAGAGGGATTGCATTTTATCATTTATCTAGTTGCCACAATGATTGTTTCCCCTAGACCCAGGACTCTAACCCAGGGGTACATAGCTTGCTCCTTCAGAGGCGACTGACCTAATTGCTGCTCCATCAGGCTGCACCATCATTAGCTTTTTTAATCTAATCATATTAGAGAATCAATTCCAGAAATGCCAGAACCAATTCTTAAAACTCAGCATTCTCTAGAGAAACAGAACCAATCAGAAAATATATGCAAATATTAAAATATGGGTGCGTACATGTGTGTAATTTATCATAAGAGTCAGCTCAGGCAGTTCTGGAAGCTAAGAAGCCCCACAATCTGTTGTCCGCAAGCTAGAGGGCTAGGAAAGCTGGTGGTGTAATTCAGCCTGAGTCTGAAGGCCTGAGAGCAGAGGAGATGGTTTAAGTCCTGTCACGGACTTCAAAGTCCCAGAGTTGAACCAGGGAAGAGGTGGTTTAAGTCCTGACACAAATCCAAAGGCTGAGAACCAGGAACGCCAATATCTGAGGGAAGGAGAAGACATTCCCAACTCAAGCAAAAAGCAAATTCACCCTGCCCTGCCTTTCTGTTCCATCCAGACTCTTAATAGGTTGAACAAATTGCACCCATGTTGGTGAGGACCCTCTTCTTCAGTCAGTCTACAATTCAAATGCTAATCTCTGTCAGGGATATGCTGACAGACAGACCCAGAAATAATGTGCTATTGGTCCTGTGGGCATTCCTGACCCGGTCGAGTTCACATGGAAAATTAACCATCACAACATGCATATGTAGAAACTACCCAAGATCAGCAAAGAACCACTTGACACGATGAGAGAGAACAATTCCAGGAGCCCATTCTCTGGGAACAGTTCCTATTTCCAGGATCAGAGTAGAAAAAAAATCTCATAAATCATGGGGCCAGCGGTGGAGCACTCACAAGGCTTAAACCTTGTGAGTAAACTAAACATTCCTCTGATCTTATCTTACCAAATTTAAGATTAAACGGATTTCTTGTAACTTAACTGCCTCTCAAAAAATGTTTTTGAGAAAAAACACTTTCTTGGTGTTTTCAGAAAAACACTCAAAAATGTTTGTAGAAATATACACATAAAAATCTAGTGCCGAGCAAAACAAAATGTCTAGTATCCAGTAAAGATGACCTGGCATGCAAAGAAGCAGGGAAATTCATTCCATTACTAAGGAGAAAATTCAATCATTGGAAACTGACCCAGAAAAAACATGGATGATAGAATTGATGGACAAAGACATTAATACTGTGAATATAGCTGATTTTATATATTCAAGAAGCTAGAGGAAATATTGAGTGCATTAAATTATGACACAGAAGATGTAAAGGACCCTGATCATAAATACTAGTAAACTTAAAGTAATAGAAACTATTCAAAATGAGCCATAGAGGAGAAACAAAGACTACAAAAGTAAATGAACAGAATATAGAATATTTATGAGTCACAGGACAGTTTCAAATAGAGAGAGGGGGAAGAAAGGAGAAATAGATGCGAGAGAGAGAGAGAGAGAGAGAGAGAGAGAGAGAGAGAGAGAGAGAGAGAGAGAGAGAGAGGATGAATTTGGGAATGAAGAAGAAATAATGGTTGAAAATTTTCCAAATTTGATGAGAAAGTATAAATATAAAGATCCAAGAAGTTCAATGACCCCCAAGAGCATTAACTCTGCACAGTCTGCCCCCCTCCTCCAAGTGTTATGAGAATCTTACAACCATATACTCCCAATTTCCCCCACCTAGTCTTAAAGAAACATTGAATAAAACAACACCAAGGCAAACTATAGTCAAATTACTCAAAGCTAGACATAAAGAGAACCTTAGAAGCAGACCGGGTGGGTGAAGCCGAGGACTTACTGCTGATCAGGGAACAAATGGCAGGATGGCATAGAATTTCCCAAAAGGACAGATACAATGAGAAGACAATGTAGCAACATGTCTTAAGTACTGAGGGAAATAAAAGAGTCAACCTAGAGTTGGATATCCAGCAGAATAGATTTTTTTAATGAAAACAGAATAAAAATATTTTCAGATATACAAAAGCTGGAAGAACTCATCACCAATGTACCTTCACATGAAATCTTAGAAGAAAAAATAAATTAATAACAGAGAGGAGTCTGAAACTACACAAAAGAATGGGTAACACTAGACAGAGTAACCACTTGGGTAAATAAAAATCCTTTCTTCCACCTTAGTTTTTTAAATCTCTTGAAAACGAATGTCTAGAGTTGAGAATAACCATGTTCTATGGGCTTGTAATAGATGCAGCCATACTATACATAGACAGCAATGAGAGAAGAGGAGAGACAGGAGCGCTGTGTTGAGAGCTTCTCACGTGTGAGGTAGTACAGTATCACTTGAAAATAGGCTGATAACTTAAAACTGTACACTACAAACGCCAAAACAGTCACTATTTATAATTCAGCAATGAGCTATACCAAGCCAAGAATCCTATTAAAAAATGGGCCAAAGACCTTAGCAGATACCTCACCAAAGAAAACAAGGAGATGGCAAATCAGCATATGAAAATGCTCTACATCATCTGCGTCAGGAAAATGCGAGTTAAAACTACAACGCAATACCATGACACACCTATCAGAATGGACGAAATCCAGCACGCTGACGACACCAAATGCCCGCAGGTACGTGGAAGACAGACTCCGCATTCGCTGCTGGTGGCAGTGCCGAATGGTAGGGCCACTTGGGAGGGCAGTTTGGCAGTTTTCTTACATAAATAATGTGCTCTTATCATAAGACCCAGCAATTACGCTCCTGAATTTACTCAATGAATTGAAAACTTACATCCATACAAAAACCTATAAAGAGCAGCTGTATTCATAATCGCCACAACTTGGAACAACCAAAACATCCTTCGATAGATGGGTGGATAAATAAACTACGAAACATCCAGATAGTGGAGCAGCGTCCGGCACTAAAAAGAAACGTGCTTTGTGTGTTTTGGTGGCTTAACAGTTTAAACCAGATGATCCACACACACCCAAGATCCCCAGTTCCAGATCCAGGGCAGGGGAAATAGCCGAGATGAACATCTGAATAAAATTAACGAAGTGCTTCTTCCTCCTCTTCGTCCTGCCTAACTGCCTATTCACTTTCATTCCTGCCTATACTTTTCCTTTAAAAAAAAAAAAAAAGAAATGTAATGTGAAATCATGAAAGGACATGGAAGAGCCTTAAATGCATATTGCTACGTGAAAGAAGACATTCTGAAAAGATTACACACTGTCTACTTCCAACTACATGACATTCTGGAAAGGGCACAACTATGGAGACAGTTAAAAATATCAGTGACTCTGGACAGTGGGGAAGAATGCGTGGTGATGTGGTGGAGGGCAGGGTGTGCTGACATATATATAAGGAATGGGGAGCCTGTACATAGGAAATTATTTTAATGTGTAGAATATTGCCATAATAAAAAAAAAAAATCAGTGACTACCAAGGGTAGTCAAGCCAGAGCACAGAGGGCAGAGAGAAGACGCTCTGTCTGATATCATCATGACGGGTGCATGTCATCTGTCCAAGCCCACAGAAGGTAGGGCACCAAGAGTGAACCCGGCTGTGGCCTGTGGATGTGGGTGACAACAGCATGTCACACTCTAGAGGGATGTCACCAATGGGAGACGACGCATGTGTGGAGCAGAGCATACGAGCCACCTCTGCACCTTCCTCTCAGTTTTGCTGTGAACCTTAAACTCTGCTAAAACAACAGACTTCAAATATGAATAAAGTTAAGAGTCATAAGCCAAAAATTAGATAAAATGGAATCATGAACTAATCAATCCAAAAGAAAGCAGGAAAAAAGGGAAAAGGAACAATTCATGGGATGACTAGAAAAACAAAAAACAAAAACAAAACGCACGATGGTTATGCGATGGTTTCAACCCTACCATGTCAATTTTCATATTAAGTGTAAATGATCCATGTGGCCCAATCAAAGGGACACAAATAGTCAGATTGGATTTAATTTTTTTTTAGGAAAGGTGCAGGCAGGAATGAAGGTGAGCAGGCAGACAGGCAGGAAGAGAGAGGAGGAAGAAGTTGCTCCGTCTTGGGTTTTCTGCAGCCCTGGACACAAACACAGGACCTCAGGTTGGATGTGGGCTGTGTCCAGTGCTGCTCCCCCAGCGTGTGCACGGATTGGCTTGAAAACTTAAAGTCCAGTCCCCATGTTTGTCTCCTCGAGGCACTGAATTTGCTGCTTTTATAAAGACACAGGGAATGACAACAGCTTTTTTTTTTTAATTGGGGAAATTGATTTATAAAACAATATAACTTTTAGATGTGCAGGCTCACGCCTCACCAAATATGCAGCCACATCGTGCCCATCCCAAATCCCTAACAGTCCCCGCCACTGTCCATGGGTCCCCCACTACCCTTCACTCTCACCTCCAAGCCCCTTCTCTGCAACCTCAGTTCTGTTGTTGATGTCCAAGAGTTGCTTATTGTTCCATTTTGCCTGTTTGCCTTGTTTCTTTATATTCTACTTATGAGTGAATTCATACAGTATTTGTCTTTCTTCTTCTGACTTATTTCTCTTAGCATACTCCCCTCTAACTGCATCCATGCTGTCTCAAATGCCAAGATTTCATCCATCTGTTTTTTTCACAGCATAACAACTAATTGCATTGAACATTTCCCGTGTGCCTTGAAGGGTTTGAGATGCATTATTTCAACTAATCCTCCCAAGAGCCCCGCATTGCCCAGTCTCATGGTCCCAAGAACCTATCGAGGTCACCTTCTCAGAGAAGGAGCCAGGCCATCCCCACAGCTGCTTCAATATCTCACACTTGCTGTCTCCAGGACATGTAGTCCCTTCCCTGTGGGGCCAAAGCAGAAGGCAAGACTGTCTGTGCCAGGACCTGTGTAGGTCCTGAAAGGACTTCCCGGCCTGTGCTTCAGGGATGTCAGCATGGGGCAGCGGCCAATTAGCTTTAGGGAGTAGCTGCTAGCACCTCCGACTGAATCCTCATCCACCACCTCCTTCTACCCCAGGGCCTTGGCTCTGAATCCAGAATTCAGCTGACTGACACCCAGCTCCTGGATAATCTTTGGTTGGCCCATCACACACTCAGGACATTGTTCAGCCAACCAGCATTAGAGACCAGGTTTCTCTGGTAAGACAAACCCTTGGGGATCAGTCCCAAATGCCGAGCAACCAGATTGTTCTCGTGCCCTCAGGTGATGGCATGTGGGTCTTTGTCAAAGGTCTGCAGAACTTTTCTCTGCTGGCAAGATAAATGGCTAGGATGGACACCCACCTCAGAGGGGTAGGAAGAATTATAGGTTGAATCGAGACCCAGGCATCCGTAGAGCTATAGTGCTCATTCACTTATTCTTGCAGAAAATATTTATTGATCATTGTAGGCCCTGACAATTCAGTGAGGATGGAAAGGCTTCTGCCTCCCAGGGCCTCACAGTCTAGTGGAGGGAGACAGACAGATGGAAAATCAGCCCTTGCAGTAAAGTGTGATGATGGTAAAATAGCAGCCATGACAAGGAATTCTGGATGCACCCAAGGATGCATGAAGGATGAGCAGAATCTTCTGCGACACAAGGCAGGGAAGGCCACTGCAGGCAGAGAGCCAGCAGGTGCAGAGGTGAATAGGAACAGGGTGCCCTGAGGGAGCTCCGGGGACTTTAGTAAGCACAGAGAGGACAGACGAGCGGGTGGTCAGATAAGCCTGGAGAAATGGAATGACCCAGATGGGAAAGGATTTTGAATGTCTGGCCAGAGACTGGACTTAACTCTCCAGGCAGGAAAAAGGTGCCCATGAAGGATATCGTGCAGATTGGTAAGATGAGGATCTGGAGGCCACGTAGGGGCTGAGGAAGCCACTAGAGGCAGAGGGCAGAGGGAGGGAGTGTGAGGGTGGCCCAGAGAGACAGCGGGCTCTGAGCCAGAAGTTCAAGTCTGAGGAGGAGGGAGTGGACGGGTGAAAAGGTGGTGTGGGCAGGTGCGGGGGAGGAAGTGAGAGCCAAGCCGGGGAGGATTGTGCTGGAGTTCATCTAGAAGAACATTTCCGGGGAGGTCTTACAGATTAGAATGTGACTGTGACCACAGACAGGATGGGGCTAAAATGACTCACCACCACTGGCTCTGACAGTGGTCAGGAGAAGTGGGCTCTGCCACCAGGCACTGAGCCTGCATTTCTGGTTGTCCCTCAGGGCTGTCCTCTGTGGTCTTGTAGAAGAGGGTCCAGGCAATCGCAGCACCAACACAGCGATCTGACGCACAATACACAAAGCCCAGAGGCTAAAGAGTCAGTACCTGGGACAGAATGGATGTGATTCTAGACCACCAGACCCATCCTTGGTGCCTCCCTATCCTTCCCTCTGTTTCTAAGTTCCCGCTCCACTTGTACGTCCCATCATCGGCTGCCTGCTCAGCCTCCAAGTTCGTGCACATGCTGTTCCCTCTGCCTGAAATTCTTACTGCCTCCATCCCACTCCATTAAACTAATTCTTCCTTTATGACTTAGCCTCCAACTCCTCTAGGATTTCTCTTTCCTGACTCCATCCCAAATGACTTAGAATCCCTCTGTGTTCCACCAGCCTCTTGTCATAGCTCTAAGTGAGGCTGAGCTTTATTCACTATCACTGAATGGTGAGAACCTTGGAACTTGGAACTGGGTTTTAACCACATCTTAATTTCCAAGATCAACATGAGGCCTGAAAGGATAGATAGGTAGATGGAGGCATAGATGAATGAAAGAGATTGATAAGGGAATGGTTGGTAGAATCCATAGATGGATGGATAAATGGATGGAGGAAAAGACAGAGGGAGATATGGGTGGATGGAGACGTAGATGGATATGTGAACACTAAGTGGAGGAATGAATGGATGGAAAGACACAGACGAGTGAAGAGATGAGTAAATGAATGAAGGATCAATGGAGTAAGAATAAGAATAAATAATGAGCAGGTGAATGATCATGATCTCAAGATTGAAAAATCAAGTGAACCAGTGAACGAGTGAATAAGTAAATGAGGAAATAAGTGTTTGAGAGAATGAATAAATGAGAAGATTCTGCACAAACACAATTAAGAACGAGTAGGTGGGTGAGTGAGGGACTGCCGCAAAGTAGTCAACGAGATCAGAGAGATGTTAAAGAGAATTAGGAGTTTATTAGCCAGCGACTACAAGGATTAAAACACTCAAATCATGCAGCCCCAACCCAAATAATGCAGGCTATTCATAAAAACCAGGACACGGTTTATACAAAGCAAAGGGAACAAACGGCCTGCATATGACTTAGGTTTTTTTTTCTTTCTCTGGGGTCCCGGGGTATGTGCATAAGTGGTTTACAAAAGCAGAGATCACTTTCTAAAGTAGAGGTCGGTTTGCATAAGTAAAGGTCACACCCTAAATGTCTTAAGCTATTTTGTTGGACATTTTACTTCTTCTTAGATCTCAGCAGACTCACAGAAACCCCTCCAGCCAAGGTCCCACTGGGTGGGTCCAAAATTTCTGTTTCACTGTCAGAGGATTATCTAGAAAGTGGGGACCCCCGGGCTCTGTGGCCTGCAGAGTAACCCAGCAGAAACGAGGTTTCTCTAAGTGGAAAACAAGGGAATGCCGTAGGTAATCCGGGCCACTCAGCAGTCACAGCTCGGACCGGTGTCTGGTGCATTGTAGGTGCTCAGTATGCATTTGTTGAATAAGCGAGTGAATGTTGATTAGACCAGTTGGCCCAGGGCTGCGACTAACACTGGTTCTGATATTAAGAGACTTGGATTCTAATTCAAACCTGTCAGCATTTCAACTGTGTCCATTGGAGTTCGTCTTTTTCCTTCTCTGAGCCTGTTTCCCAATCTGTAAAATGGGTTGATTGTTCTTACTTAGGGAGGCCCTTATTAAGATGCAATAACACACGTGGTAAACTAGGGATTCAAAAAAGGGTGGCCATTCAGTGCCCCCACTCTTTCGTACGACTTGAAATACCTTTGGGGTATATTTTTATTATTATGAAGGCTCTCCTAGATCTCCTTTCTCACAGACACGCACCTCTCCATTTACACATCTAAACTGCAGAATTTAACCCACAGCCCCTCCCAGCATTCTGGTTTGTGCTCATAAAACACTCATCCACTCAGGCGTTTCTATCTTAGTTGAGAGCTCTCGGTTTTTCTAGTTTATTATTGTTGCTTTTATCATCATCATCATTATTTAAAATTTTCCCGAGCTTCAGGCAGGGCCAGGCGGACAAAGGAAGTTGAGCCTGTTTTTATCTTCATTTAAAATTTTGAGTGGAGAAAATATGGGATGGGTGGAGGGGAAAAAAAGTGCTTTGTTCTCAAGTGGGACTTAAATTTCTGAAAGCCAGTTGCCCAGGCTCTCTCACCACCGGTGCAGATGAGCGCTATAGCAAACCTCATTTCCTTTTCTTTGCAGCGAGGAAATTGCTTAATCATTCGCAGCCAAAGAGAAAAGACCACACTGAAGAACAGCCTATTTTAATAGGAAGCACAGAGACTTCCCATCTTAATGCTAACGACCTCCTATTTATATTAAATAGGCCCCGGAGTTCCCTCCTTAAATCCTCATTTTCTTTTTTTTCTCCTGGAGTTTGAACCTCTAAAACGCCCGCCACACGCACTCCAGCCCCCAACCAGGGTGGAGAAACCGCCCTCAATGTGTGTTGCTCTGTCTCGCCACAAGGGGGCACTCCCAGATCAGACACAGGTGGCTGCCAGCCACCTGCCTCTCGGCTGCCACCTCTCGTGAATGCAGCATCTTTGCAGACCTGCCCGGAAGTCAGACTAAGGGGCCCGAGTTTAAGGTCTCCCTGAAGAGCAGCCAGAGTTGAAGGCTGGAGTAACATCACTACAGTGAAGCAGGATACTCCTGGAGATGTCCCTGTCGCTACAAGAAACTGGGGTCCTGGGAGGTAATAGGGACTAAAGACTGCGCACTAAGTATGTGTGGCAGGGCTTTGCAAAGCTCGGGCCATGCACTCCACAAACACTGCAGTGCTCTCAGTGTGGGGAGGAAGCACAGGGTCCTGAAGGAAACTGAATCCCCAGTTGAGTTTTGGGGGCAGCCAGCACCACTCTCCTCCACATGCTGTTCATCTAGAAAGTGCTCCCGGCGTCAGCCTGATCCCAGGGGCGCTCTGGAGCCTCGACTGCACCTGCTCTAGAGGAGGGGCTGGTCTTTGCACCCCCAGATCCACGGTAGGGGAGGGTAGCTGCACAGGGGAGAGTAATTTTCTGGAGAGAGGATGGGGGTGATGAGGGCCTAAACGCGAAGCAACAGGGAGAGGTACACGGGCCAGAAATGGGGGTCGGGCTCCACAGGCCGGTGATGACTGCTGGGCTTGTTAATGTGTCAGGATTTGTCCCTTCCAGGCTCTCAAGACCTTGTCTTCCTGGGTCCCCAGAGGACGTCTGCATCTGCCCCAGCTCCTTTCAGGGGTCTTCCAGGGTCTCCTGCGTCGCCCACAGGCAAGTCTCCAGTGAGCTCAGTGTGCAGCCCTGGGAAGGTGAGAAGAAGGAGGCTGCGCTGGGCGACTTCAGGGGCCCCGTCGCCCTCTGGCAGGTCACCTGGGCCCCACCCACAGGCCGTTCCTGCTCCACACCTTTCCTCTTGCTCACCCGCTTCCAGGCAGCTGCAGGCCTCCCGGGTCTAACCCTTCCTGCCCGCACCCGGCTGTCAGTAGCCCCTGCGTGGTCTACGGGCAGCCAGGGACTCTGGCGCCACCTCGAAACTCCAGCGTAGCCACTGAGCAGGCTTGGGATTGTCAGTGTATTATATTTGGAGAAGTTTCCTTGCAAGTCCTTGCTATTTAATATTCAGTGCATTAGAGTAGCTTTAAAAAATAACTAGTCATTCTTAAGATCAATTTACAAAGCATTATTCTATTTCCATGCAGTCACTTTCAAGGAGCTTTTGATTAATGGTCAATCTACTCATACTCGGTCAAATGATCCATCCATTTGCAAACTTGGTTAATTAAATTATTCAACATTTTACACAGGGCTTACTAATTTAACACATTCCATTTCCTCTTTTAAACACGTCCATTGCCTGACCTGACAAGCAAAACTTCCTAAAGTACTTAAACCACTTTGGAAAATCTAATTTAAAAACTCTGCATACAGTGAATCTCAAGATCTCACACACAATCTGGTACCTTGTATAAATTCGGTAAGATTTGTATGGTTCTTGACAGAAGAATCACAAGCCTAAAATCAATTATACATTTTAAATTGGAGTCACAAGGCTAATTTGTTCTTACTCCAATATGCAAAAAAAGAAAGGTTCTTTGATGTCATAATACTTTACATAACAAATACACAATGATATGGGTTTGACTTCTGAAGCTTTGCAGGATTATAGGCATTTGCCTAATAAGGGGACAATTCTCTGTTCGAAGGGAATTGGGGTGACTTCCTTCAGTACATTGTGTCAGCTTAGAGGCAAAAGTTTCATACTGTGATGGAAACTGTTGGGTCCTAATAGCCATGATTCCCTTTCTCCTTGGTAATAGAACCTCAGGTTCTGAATGGGCATTTGGTCACCTACAAGGAAGGTAGTATTTCCCAGCCTCCTTTGCACCTACTGGCTGGCCAGTGAGATAGATCTGAGTAGAAATGTTATGTGGCAGTTTCCAGAAAACTGAAAAGACAGCTAGTTTGTTTATTCTTTCTTTCTTTGTTGCCCATCATCTGCCTTGCCACCGGACCACAGGTGTGATGGTTGGGGTCTAGCCACTCTCAGATTTGGGGGAGCAGGATCCCCTGTGGGGATGTGGGCAGGGAGCTGGAGGAATTCTGGAATTCAGACAGCAACGCAGAGCAGAAAGTCCATTTCCACCATGTCTTCTTCCCATCAAGAGACGAAGTCTGTCTCCCTCTCCTGAACTGGGACAGTGGTCCTGTGACTTGCTCTGATCAGTAACATGCAGCAAAAGTAGCACTTGAGGCTGGACTGTGGGGCCAGAGAACTTCCACCTCTGCCCTCTTAGAGTGCGGACCTCCAGGGAGGAAGCAGTTCCCCTCACCATAGGGTGAGGGTCCCAGCCAGGAGCCCCAGCCCCAGGCACGAGGGAGAGGCCCTGTGGGGTCTTCCAGTCCAGGCAAAGCCCAGAGGGGTGGGCTCACATCGCACCCAGTGGGAGAAAGCAACCCTGGCGTTCAGCTGCTACGTTTGAGGGCAGTCTGTGTGTGCAGCCGAGGCTAAATAAAGCACATCCTGAGTTGTCCACTTCTGCCTTTTTCATAGAAAGACACTTTGATCTTGTTTAAGCCATTACTGGGGACCTTGGACAAACCAGATCCCATTGCACCGGTGGGCCAGAGACTTGCTGGGATGTGACTTCTGGGCGCCTGGGGGTGATTCTCCCCGCTGCTCTTAGACATGCAGAGCCCTTTTTAATTGGTTGCTGTGACAACCAGGGACTCCATTTCCTCTAAAGAGGTTGGTCTCCTGGGCAATTAGACTCTGGCCAGACCGGTTACCTAATTCTTCTGTCTGATCTGAAACCCACCATACACTCCCCGCCTCACCCACCCCGCTGCCCAGGAGGTTGAAGCCAACTTCCTTTGCTAATCTCCTTACAGCCTAATTGAATTTGCAGCTGTCTGCCCAGGCTTTCCTCAGATCTGTCCTCCAGAGGCTCCCTTTTGGATTCTGTGTCTCTCTCCCTCCAGGCTCTGAGACATCTGTCCCTGAAGTCCTCAGGAGCACTGTGAGTCTTCCCTCACCTGAGCCTCAAATTGCTGCTCTGCAGTGGAGACAGCCTGACCTGAGGTGCTTGCTGGAACCCCCTGAGATGTTGTCTGATGGCACCTTGCCCGTCAGGTCCCCGGGCTCCCAGGTGACTTCCCAGGGCACCGCGGTACAGCCTGAGATTCTCACCGTGGCCGCGCCCCGCTTCCTGTCCATGCCAGCACGCTGGCCTCATGAGCTTCCCGCCCCAGTGCGGTCCCCACCATCACCTTCACTCCTGGCCATCGCCTCTACCGCTGCTTTTCCAGGGCTGGCTCCTTCCCCACCTGCGGGTCTTGTTTTAAAAGTCATCTCCCCAGAGAGGCCTTCTATGACCATATTGTCAAAAAAGCCACCTGGCACACCCTGTGGCCTAGCAGATGCCGCCACCAGATGCAATCCACATGCACCCCGAAGGACCTGGGCTGGGGGACAACCAGAATGAACAACTAAATAAAACAGTGCTTCCTCCTCTCTCTTCCTGCCTGTCTGCCTACTGGCCTTCATTCCTGCCTGCACTTTTCCTTAAAAAAGAAAGTTAGCCCCTCTCATCTTACCCCTTCCCACCAAAGGCAATAAAAATAACTTTAATAATGCAATTATAACCTGAGTAAAAAGTAAAGCTCTTATGTGAAAGCAAACATCCACACAAAAATCTGCGTGTGAGTGTTTATGGCAGCCTTGCTCACGTGGAAGCGACCAGGATGTCCTGCTGAAGGTGAAGTGAGCTGGTCCATCTGTGCAGCGGGGTATCACACAGCGATGAAAAGAGACGAGCTACGAGCCACAAAGAGACGTGAAGACCCTTAAACGCCTACTGCTACATGAAAGAAGCCGATCTTAAAAGTCTGCATAGGATGGGATTCCAATTCTGTGACATTCTGGAAAAGGCACAATAAAAGATCTCTGATGCTGTAATGGTGGATACATGTCATTAAACATTTGTGAAAATCCAAAGAACATAGAACACAAGGAGGGAAGCCAAATAATACCGTCTCTGTGTTGTCTCATCAGTGGTGACAAGTATGTCATATTAAGGCAAGGTGTTAATAAGGGGCACAAAGCCAGGAAGTGGAAGCTGTTCTAACACTCAGAAAACTCCCGGTGATTCTCAGCTCTGCCATGGAAGCCAGAGGGGGCAAGTTTTTACTACTCTTTGGAACCTTCAGATTCTATCGAAGATGCTAAGGAGCCTTTAACAAGCCCTGGTGTTTGCAAGTCTTCCTTTCCTTGGGTCTCAGCAAGTATCAGCTCAGAGCCGATCCCTCCTAAGATTATTTCTTAAGACCATTGCTATGTCACTTCTAATGAAGGACTCTGACTGGTTTTCCAGTCATTCCAATAACAGCAAGTTTCCTTCTTTAATCCATTTATTCATAGAAGTTTTTAAAAGTAAGTTGAATGAAAGAAAAACATTGCCTCCATTGGAAACATTGCAAGCAGCGTGGTTCAGGTGGCTAGGGCGGCTCAGGTGCAGACCAGGTAAAGCCCAAGGACAGGGGCTTGAGCCCTAGGACCAGCGTGAGAGGGGCAAGAGAAAGTGGGGTTGGGAGTATTGAGCACAGGGTAGTGTGTGCGGCTGTCTGATGTTTGAGGATCACAATGAGATACATTCTAGAGGTCTGGTTATCAAGGACTGCTTGTAACATTATGATTTGTTTAAGCTGATTGAAATATGTTCATCACAGCAGACCTGTACAATAGCAGTAATAATAATATTCGTAATAGCAAAAGCAGCTGAAGGTTGTATCCCTTGGGAAGGGCAACATAAATTTTCATGTGCAACTCTTGCAGAAGTGAAAGGGGTGTTACTGGTAATGACACCAGAGCAAAGACACTCTGAGGAGTGTCCCAGGCAAGCCGAATGGTCACCCTCTCCATCAGGAAGTGCTCAAGTAAATGATGGTATATCCGATTTGTGACCTATTATAATTATGTGGATTTATAACTGATACTTAGGAAAAGGGTATAAGAAGAGCGTACAATAGAGTGCAAATGGGAAAAGCATGTCCTCCAGAATTCAGAAACAGGCAGAGGAGCCACCTGGGAGGAGGTGCTGTCTCCTGGAGGTGGGATTGAAGGAGGTATGATTTTTCCTAGTTGGAGGTTCATGCTCACATATTTATATCCTACCTTGTTCTAGAAAACTCAAATCCAACTCATATGCTCATGTCACTTCTTTGCTTGAAATCCACTTGCTTTCCTGGTCCTTGAACAAAGCACCCATCACAGCACAGCCTACGGGGGTCTTACTCCATCAAGTCCCCTCCATGTCCCTACACAGCCACCTGGCTCCTCTCCTTCCACCTCCGGACCTCTGCCCACACTGGTCCCTCCTGGCTCCTGCACTCACACACACTGTCACTGCTCTCTCCTGCTCCTCCTTCATGTCTCAGCTCCCTGCACTTCCATTCAGCCCCATCCTCCATAAGTCATCTTCGTAAACTTGATTTTCAAGGGGACTTGCTCTGCAGGGTCTCTCCTACACCCCCTGCCCCACCCCAGCTGCAAACTCATCAAGGGCAAAGGTTAAGCACAGCTTTATTCCCCCACTGGGTGGGGAGGCTGGGAGAGGGCTAAGCAAACATCTGACAGCTGCACCCTGAGGGCTGGTCTATTTCAAGGGAGCGTTTGTGATGCTTTTCTGAGTTTCTCAAATGTTCCTAAATGGGCAAGAGACACTTTTATCATCTGTAAAAATCAATCAGGAAATTGAATAGCAATATTCCCTAGTGCATTAAAATAAATTCGATTTGCAAAAATTTGATTTATACACTTTCCAATGACGCATCTTTTATCTAAAGCAAGTTCCAGTTTAGGGACTTTTTTCCCCCAAAAGCTCAAAGCTCAAACCACTCAGGCTATATTTTTCAAGGTTGGATGGCAGTGGAGGGGCGCCAGGAAGACACTGCTCCCGGCCTCTGCGGCTAATTTCTCAACCCACCATGGGCAGTGTCCTGAGAGCTTGCCCTGCTTGACAGTGGTCCCAGCTCCACCTTTAAGGAGACACATAGTGACCGAGGACTTGGTACCTGTCCATCCTAGGACCCTGTAGCTTTTACATTTACTTTGCTGCCATTCCCTGAACAGGTCACAGAATATCCCCTCATGCTCCCTGCACCCTGCTCCTTACATGGCACCAGCTGATTCATTTACATCTGCATCAGGTCATGTCCCTCCTGCGCCAGGAACAAAAGTCAAGGTCTCTTCTGTGGTTTTGAAGTTGGGTCTCAACAGAGCATATTGTACAATCAAGGGAAACTTGAGAGTAAAGGGGGCTCTCCTGATCATGGGGACAGAGGGGGAACCCTGTCTGCTTGCCAGGCCTGTCTTCTCCGCATTTGCCCCACCTGTCTCGTCAGCTTCCTGACTAAGTAACAGCCAAGAACCTGCCTCTGGGCCTTGGCCCTTGCTGTCCCCTGACTGGAATGCTGCCCCTCCACCCAGACACACAGCCAGACACCAGAAGGCTTCCTGACTTTCACCCACTTCGGATCCAATGTTCCCCTTCTGTGAGCAAGACCTCCCACCTGCACCGCATCCCCTTCCCTTGATTCCTTCAACACACTAGGGCGCAGATGGAACACCGGCCACTTGTCACTGATGGACCACTGTCACCCGCGCAGAAAGTGAGCCACGTGAAGCAGAGGCTCCGCTTAATCCCCACTAACGCCCCTGCCATGACCCAGTGCCAGGCACAGAGCAGGTGCCCCGTAAGTGTTCACCAAGATACTGAAGGCACTCAGACAGGGAGGGCTTTAGCACCAATGAGGCGGTGACTCCGGGCCCACACTGTCCTTGTGTCTTCTCCCTGGCCCCTGCCACCTGCCAGGGTAGAATTCATCATGCTGGTTCCAGCCAGACAGACAAGGTTCAGTGGCTTTGTTCACCCTTACTCACTCCGGGCCTGATGTGGAGCAGGTCTTCCCAGTTAGTTCTTGCAAAACAAAGACTTTACAGCCCAATTACTACTTCACTGATGAGAAAACTGCCCGGGAGGACACAAAGCCCAGCTCCCACAGTCAGTCAGCAGAGCTGGACCACCTTCAGGTTCCCAGGGACCCCA
>RJWH01009404.1:0-22977 GCA_004363575.1 Solenodon paradoxus | reverse complement strand
ACTGCCAACCCAGTGCTGGGGGAACCTGCTGCAGGCTGTAGCTGCAGGTAAGAGATCCCCCCAGTTATCTCAGGCAGGCTGAGGGGGGCCGTTCAGGAGCCGGGATCAGCTTTTCCCGAGCTCCTGGAGCGGGGCTCCCTATCCAGGGACCTGGCGGGAGGTGGAGGTGCCACCAGGGGCCAACATCCTTAGCCCCTCCTGCGTTCCTGGGAGCATGGGGCCAGGAGGGGATGCCTCCTGGGCACCAAAGGGGTGAGAACACCCCACCCATCTGGGCCAGCCCCCTCGCCTGCTCCACCCCCGCCCCCGCCTTCCTGGGTCTGGACCTTGTCTCTACGTCTCTCAGTACCTCTGTCCGGTGGAGTCTGGCTGCCCCTGAGTCCCTCTCCCTGCGTTCCCACATCCCTGGTCTCTCACTCCTCTCTTTCCGGTATTCTGAATCTGTCTTTGGTTTCTTTCGCCATTTCTGCATTTGTCTCTCTGTCTCTGCCTCCCTGTCTCTCTTCCAGCCTCCATGTGTGTCTTCCTCTCTTTCCTGCCCTGTTCCCTCTGCCCCTGTCTCCTCTGTCTCTAGGTGTCTGTCTGTTTCTCTTTTCTTCTTTTCTTCTCCCTGGTAGCCAGCTAACTCACCTCCTACACACCTCTGTCTCCGCCCCTGGCAGGGGAGACCTGGAGGAAGATCCCCCACCCCAGCCCCCACAGAGTGGGCTCCCCCAGAAGGTGAGGAGTCCCCCAAACTCCTCTCTCCCGCCCAGCTCCCTCTCACCCTCCTGGCTGGCACCACCCCATCCCTCCCCCAAGACAGTCCTCCTCTCCTCTCCCCTGCCTGCTTTCTGGCATCCTGAGGCCAGGCAGGCACCGACCAGAACCTTTGTAGTAGCGATTGAACCAGTCCTTCCTGCAGTCTCACTCCATACCTCTGTGTCACGCATCCATTTCTTGACTCCTTCATTTTTTGAACAGTTACCGAGCACCTTCCTGACTCCAGCACAGCACTCGGGCCTGGGTGGGACTGGTGTCCTCTCTTTAGTCCCAGCTCCGTGCTCTGACAGCCATCTCGGTGGGGCTAGATTGCAAAAGTTTCTCTACCAGCCCTTGGGGCCCGAGAGGTCCCTCCTGAGACTAGAGGTCCCTGGCCAATGCCTCCTCTTCCTTCCTGAAGGGAATTGACCCTAGGGAAGGTGGGTGGGGGTGGGTGAGGTGCCCATGTGCCCACGTGGGTTCAAGAAACAGCAGGCTGGGAGTACCTTGAGTCGGCATCTCTGCTCTGCCCCTTTCCACCAGCCTCAGTTTACCCACCAGTGTATCACAGTCCTGAGTACCGAGTGTGCACATGGGAGAGCTCCATCCCCAGGCCAGGGCCCTGCCAACTGGAGAGAGCACTCAGCTCACCCTGGGACATGAGTGTGCATGTTTGGAAACATCTGCCTCCGTCTCGGGCTCCCCCAAGGGGCAGCAGGCACCCCCTGCTCTCACCACAGGCAGGAACATCCTCCACCCAGTGTGAGGGACATGAGCGAGGGCAGCTCACCCAGCAGATGAAATGAGGTCTCCAAGGCCCCTAGAGGTGGCTGAGGCAGAACTGGGGTGCTGACCACTGACCCAGCTGGCCCCTAGCCCACAGGGTGGAGAGAGATGGCCCCAGAGATGGTCCCGCCATTTGCCCTCCGCTTCCCACCCTGCCCTCAACCTGATCCTTTTGCCCCTGGATTCTAAACCCAGATTAGGTTTCAGGGCTGCCAGTGTGTGGAGGAGCAGAGAGGGCCTCCGCAGTGGGAGCCAGCTGTCCCCGGTCATGGTGACAGGGTTCAGACCTCTCGGTCCTCCATGTCACAAATATTTACCTAGTGCTTTCTTTCCCTGATCCCCTGTCCCCTAAGGCTTCAGTGAGAGGAAACCAGGCTTTGCAGGAAAAGGGATTGAATCTGCTGCTCTGCTCGGGCCCCAGGAAGCGGGCGGCCTTGGGAACACTGCCTGCTAACCTGGCTTCCTGTGAGGAGCAGGGTTAGACAGCAGAGAAACAGGCTTCAGATGAAGTCCTGGCTCCCAGGTGGCCCTGATTCTCCTCAAAGGAGGGAGGAGGGAGAAAGAGACAGCATGAGCCTTTGCTTGGGATCCTGGTGGGTTTGTAATTATGCCTAAGTCGTTGCTAATTAGGGGGCTGCTAATTAGATGTATCATTAGGGGCCTTACAGAGGGGCTAATTGTGCAGTGGCCCTTTAAGAATCACCCCTCTCCCTCGCCTACACACACACACACACACACACACACACTCACTCAGGGAAGTTCTGCCAACATTCTGCCTCCCTCCCCCAGGAGCCAGCTCCCAAGCCCAGAGCAGGTGGGTGTGTGCCGGGGCGGGCTGTGGGTTAGACTCCGAGAAGAACTTTTCAGACAGAATGGAAGTTACAGGTGGAACCCAGTCTGTGACCAAGACGGGAGCAGGGAGGCTCAGAGGACACCTCCCTCCCTCTGTGCCCTTTTTTATAGGCTACTGGGTTACCATGGCGATGCCAGGGCGGGGCTGGGAGAAGGCGGGAGTGCAGAATTGTGTAGGGAACCTTGGGCAGGTTTCACCTCACTGAGCCTTGGTCCTCTCTTCTGTGAAATGGGTGGGGATGTCCTAATGGGTGGGGGCGGTGTCATGTGGAACACGGGTCCGGGAAGGTGATGTCTGCATGGAGACGGTGGAGGAGAGAGAGTAGATATGTGGGGAAGGGTGTCCCAGGAAGGGAGCACAGAAGCTGCCAGGGGCCCTGAGGCAAGAACCTGGCAGGTGTGCCCGAGGAACAGCAAGGAAGAGTGTGGCTACAGCCAAGAGAGCAAGGATGAAAGGACTTCAGTGTTGAGTAAGACTGGAGGGTTCTGAGGGGGAGCAAGAAAACGATTTGCATTTTTAAAGAAAACTAGACAAAACATAGAAATAACCCCTCAAGCCCAGGACCAGAAAAAGGAAGAGAAGTATTGAAACTCTAGAGACCTCACACCCACAAGTAAGACAAAAAACCAACACCTAGTTGCATATGTCCGCTGCTACCGCTTCACACACCCTGGAAAACCCTGGATCAGAGACCCCGGGACAGGAGGAAGACCCCTACCACCATTGCAGGGAAGGATATGAGAGACCTTCCTGCAGCCACCCGCCCCATCAGTCCCACCTGAGACAGATAGACCCCAGCACCTGCCATAGCCCCAGTTCCCAGCAGGAACCTTCTGCAGACCAAGTGGGAAACCGGCAGAATCACCAAATGAATGTCAGGCCTTCAGCCCCTTGTCTCACACGGAATCGTCCCATCAGTGTTTTTCTGTGCCCAGTATCCATCCACAGTACATCTGTGATGTTTAGCCACAGTGGCCGGTGGATTGGCAGCTCACTTCCTCTTCAGTGCTGTATAATACTCCACCACGTGGCCCTGACACGATGGACTCTATCTTACTGCTGCAGGTGCCTGCATTATTGCAAGATTGGTGCTACTATAAAGCTGTGTGTGTGTGCTCATGAAGACGTGTGACTGCGCTTGTATATATCTTTTGGGAGAACAGGTGACCTATTTGGATACATACTCAGAGCAGAATTGCTAAGTTGTAGCCTCTATGATGTTCAGCTGTGTTTTCCTGAAGTGGTGAGAACAGGTTACCCTCCCATGGGCAGAGTCAACACCTTTCTCCGTCTTCATCCTTCTCTGTCTCTCTCTTGATCTCAGTGTGTCTCCTGGCCGTCTCCATCCTCCCTCTGTACATTGTCAGCTTCTCCTCCATTCTCCACTCCTGCAGGCATGACTCCTCACTCCCCTCACCCAGACTTCTCCCCCACAGGCCCCGACACCCTCCATGGCACCCCTGGCCTTGGTGGGGTTTGTGCTCCTCCTGGGCACACCCCCATGCTCGGGGGTGGCGACCCCGACTCCCTCCATGCCACCTCCTCCAACCAACGCCAGCGACACCAGCACAGGGGGCTGCCAGGGCTCCAACCGCTGCCAGCCGGGGGTCCTGCTACCTGTTTGGGAACCCGATGACCCGTCGCTGGGTGACAAAGCAGCGCGGGCTGTGGTGTACTTTGTGGCCATGGTCTACATGTTCCTGGGCGTGTCCATCATCGCTGACCGCTTCATGGCCTCCATTGAGGTCATCACGTCAAAGGAGAAGGAGATCACCATCACCAAGGCCAACGGCGAGACCAGCGTGGGTACCGTCCGTATTTGGAACGAGACTGTGTCCAACCTCACGCTCATGGCCCTGGGCTCCTCAGCACCTGAGATCCTGCTGTCTGTCATCGAGGTCTGTGGCCACAATTTCCAGGCGGGTGAGCTGGGCCCGGGCACCATCGTGGGCAGCGCCGCCTTCAACATGTTTGTGGTCATCGCCGTGTGCATCTATGTCATCCCGGCCGGTGAGAGCCGCAAGATCAAGCACTTGAGAGTCTTCTTTGTCACCGCCTCTTGGAGTATCTTCGCCTACGTCTGGCTTTATCTCATCCTTGCCGTATTTTCCCCGGGGGTGGTCCAGGTGAGCAAGGTCCCACAGGCGCCTTCTTGGTGCATGTCTGTCCGCTGAATCCATAAGGGTGGTTCCCTGGGTTTTGAGAGTAGATTCATGTGTTTGCAGAAATGCACGCCCCCGTCGTAGATGACCGCCAGGTTGCACAGGTTGCGCACTGCATAATTGAACCAGAGAGGGAAAGTCAGGGCTGGAGTGCAGTGGGTGCTCCCAAACCCCGTCAGGATGGTGCTACAGGCTCAGGAAAGGGATCTCCTGCTGGGTGAGGGTGGAGGCAGTTATAACATTTTGCAATATGCCCATCCAGAAGAGACATCTCTTAACTCACGAGAGCGCTTTGTGGGCTGGCAGAGTCCTTGTGATCTGTGTAACAATATTGCACTTAAGTCTAGTCGCGTGTTTGCCAGGTTCTGGTCACAGGTTTGCCAGACACCCCCCACCCTTACCTTTCACATAATTTATTCCCACTTTTGCAATAAGACATCCTCCATTTCCATAATTCTTGCCTCACTTGCATAATCCAGGCTTATGTTCTCTCACAGTGCTTATTGGTTTAGGTAACTTGGTGTGATTTGCATAATTTATCCAAGCGTTTGCAAAGATACTTGCCCACATCCGTGTAATCCAGCCCTGTCTTTGCCAGATAGGCAAATGGGTTTTGCATAAATCGTTCATTATTCATAACTGATTTCTGATGTTAGGATAATTTATGCCACTTCAGTGTAATTTATACTCATATCCAATCCCACGTAGGGATGAACCTCGTCCTCAGCAAAGCCACTTTGCATAATTTATTCCAACAGTGAGACAACATTTAGACCCGAAGCTGTATCATTTACACCCATAGTCACATAATACACTTGCCTCTCCTTCGACCAATGTCTTAACCAGCACACTGCTTCGTCTTCCTTTATAATATTTGCCTAATTTATTTCCCATGACTCAACAGCTGCCACTTACATTTGCATAATTTATTTAAGGGTCTGGCCTAATTCATTCACACATATGCATAATTTATTTGAGGCTGCCCAGGACTCATTCACATGCGTGTATCATCTCCTCGTGTCTCAGGCAGGTTTGGCCAGCTCCTCTCTTTCCAGGAAGGGTCTGAAAGTGGAAGGGTCCAGGCTCTCCTTCTCCAGGAGATGATAAAGGCAGAAGCGAGGTCTCAGAAACCACAGCGAGGGGAGGGAAAGAGGGAGGAAAGAGGGAGGAAGGTTACTGCCACGGCTGTGAGGTTGTACTTCCTGGCCGACGCAGAAAGACATGTCACACGGGTCATAGGCACCATTAAAAAGGATGGTGTCCCAACTTGGTTGTTCTTTTATTTGTTTTTAGAGGAAAGGTGCAGAACAGAATGGAGGCGAGTAGACATTTCAGCAAGAGAGAGGCGGGAGAAGCATTTATTTATTTCATTTAGATGTTCATCCTCGTTGCTGACTCCCCTCTGCCCCTGACTCTGGGTCTTAAACCTGGATCCTCAGGGCATCTGTGGACTATGTCCGGGGGCCTTTTCTGCTGGGCCACCAGGGTGCGCACCCCACCTTGGTCTTTGACGAGGATCTCCACCAAGACCACGAAAAAAGGACTGTAGCCACCACAAATGAGAGGAGGGCTGGAGTTGGGGCCGCAGGAGCAGTTCCTCCTGGGAGCTGGCCGAGACAGGGGGGCTAAACACTACAGCTCGGGTGAAGTCACTGCGGAGGCGTCCCAAGGAGTAACACTAAGACTAGAATTTGGGATGTGTCATGATGGAAATGGCATGAGAGAAAGATGATACGTTTCTCCGAGACACAGTGAATTGGGGGAATAAGAAGATGGGCCTGGCTCTGGATTTTTTTTCCCAAAGTGCTGTGTGACCTTAGGCAAAGCCTATACCCTCTCTGGACATTGGGTTTTACATCTGAACCATGGAAGGGTTGGGACTAGACCAAATAATCTGAGTTTTTACCCTGCCCACCCAGTGTTCCCTTTTTGCAGCAGATACTCTGTTCCATTCCCTTTACTCCGCTGTGAAGTTCTTAGGTAACAAGAGAGGAATTCTAGCCTCAGAGGTTGGGGCATGGACCCTGGAACCATAGAACTGGGTTTAAACCCCCCTGCTACTTCCTAGCTATGCCAGCTTGGCCAAGTTCCTTACCTGCTCTGAGCCTCAGCTCCCCCCAGTAATCTAGGGTCACCACGGTACCAATTTCAGAGGGCAGCCCTGAGGGACATCTGGATGCCATGGGGCTTAAAGCAGTGAGCCCCGAATGGAGGGCATATTAGCTGTTCTCCCCATTGAGGAACTTGCCCACACAGCTGGCTTCCTAAAAAGCCGGTATAATGCCTGAACTGTGAGATAAAGGGGAGTCATTTTGAATAACCTGCATTGCCACATGTAAATTCTTCAATACAACATTAAAAGTCATGAGAGGGGGCCAGGTGCTGGTACCTCATTATAATAACAAGTGTAGGCTTAAGAAAAAGATCAGAAGCCATTCCATGCAAGGGATTTGGTTGAGGCCAAGGAGCCACAACATATTCAGCGTTCTGGAAAATCCTTCATAGATACACAGAATCATTGAGTTCTAGACGCTAATTATTTTTTTAAAGGAAAGGCGCAGGCAGGAATGAAGGCGAACAGAGGCAGACAGGCAGGAAGAGAGAAGAGGAAGAAGCACTTTATTTATTTTTAATTGTTCATCTTGGCTGTTCCCGGGATACAGGACGTGAACCCAGGTCCCTGGGATGTGGGGGGACTGTGTTCACCTGGAAGTGGCTGACTGAACCGCTGATCCACCAGGGGGCGCTGGCGCTAATTATTTCAAGCAGGTTTCCACTGACGTGGATGTTGGGTGAGGCTTTCTAAAGTGAGCAGGACACAGAGCAATTCTGTATTGACTGGCTGTCCCATGAGTCCCTGGATGTCACAAGGCTGGGACCACGTGCCCCCACCACCACCAATTATGGTGGCAATCTGTAAACACCCCTAGATGACTGATACCCCTTCTTGGGGACATGTCTGCCCACTGGAAGCTGAAAATATCTCTGTCCCACCCAGCTGGACACATCCACGTGCCCATGGGCTGTGGATGCCCTGAAGGAAAAGCTTAATCCACTGGAAGCACCTATGTTTTACCTGCAGGGAGGAAAGCAAACATGAGGGTTTGAGACTGTCTTCTGATGAAGCGAATGCCTGCAATATTCATAGTGGCTAGTTTAGCGAATGCAAGGGAGAGAGTCCATTTCACTGCTAGTGCAGAGTGGAGGCTTCTGCTCACAAACCTACTCTTTCCGAGCCCTGCTGTCCCTCTGAGCCACCAGCAAGCATGCTGACAAGTGGGTATGGCAACTGGATCGCGAAGATTACCCACCCAGGCCCTTTTTATTTTATTTTTTAAGGACAGGTGCAGGTAGGGATGAAGGTGAGGAGGCAGGCAGGTAGGAGGAGGGGAGGAAAAAGCACTTTATTTTATTTAGTTGTTCCTCTTGGTTGTTGCCCCGACGTAGGATGCAAACCTGGGTCCTTGGGATGCACGTGAACTGTGCCCAGTGGCCTTACCCACTAGGCCACCAGGTTGCACCTACCAGGCTTCTTAAAAAGATACCCTTAGGGCCATCGATAAGAAATGTTCTATATTTGAATCTCTACCTGAATATGTTCAAGGCAAACTCACATGTTGGTGGCCGACATGTGCCCAGGCCCGTGTCAGGCTAAGGGCAGACTGAGTCCTGGGCCTCACTGAGCCCGGGATAACAGTACTCCTAAGAACGAACATCAGGGTCGTGTTCCCTTCAGGTCTTGAGTGGTGTCCCCGCGTCAGGAACCGACATCACTAGGCTAGCGGTGCATTTGCTCGTTCAGTCTCGGGGTGCCTCCACTCTGTGGGCAAGAGGCTGGGCAGGATCTTCTTTAGACCCAGGGTCTGAACTCAGCCTTGTCTCTGGTGAGGTTGAAGAACATGGGTGCTTGTTTTGAGATTGAGATGACAGCCAAAGTGTGCCTCTTTCCAAGTGCCAGTCCCATCCCCAAGGACCAGATTCTAAGGAAGCAGGTCTGGCAGGTTGTGCCTGGTTTGGGAATCTCCGGTGATGGTGGGAGCCCGGCATTGGCAGAGGGCGTGTGTGGACAGCAGGCTCTGGCAGTGGGTGGGGTCTGGACAAGGAGAGGCGTCCTAGGTGGGAGATGGGGGCGGCTAGAGCAGGAAAGGGAAAAGACGGCAGGACAAGACAGGCTCTGCCCTTTGGAGGGGCTGGGACCACAGCCTGGGGACGTCACTTGGTGTCTGAGGATGTCTGGGCTGCTGGCACTGGGGCAGCTGGGCGTGGTTCTCAGCGTGACAAAAGGTGGATGGATGAGCCGAATGGGAGATGGGGGCGCCAAGGAGAGAGATGGGTATGTCTAAAAGGAGACAGGGCCACAGGCAACAAGAAAGAGAAAGGAGGAAAGATTCTCAAAAACAGACGTCGTGAGACAGAGGCGATGGGAGGGAGAACTATCTGAAGAGGGAGGTGGGTGGGACAGAAACAGCAGCCGGAGAGAGCTGGTGAGGGGGAAAGGAGACGGCAGAGAGGCCCGGGCAGACCCGAGGAGACAAAGGCCGCGCGGGGCAGAGACGCCGCAGCTGCAGCGGATGGTGCTGGGGCCTGGGGTGGGGAGACGGGCGCCCGCCGGCCGCGCGGTCCTGACGCGGCGCCCCCGCAGGTGTGGGAGGCGCTGCTGACCCTCGTCTTCTTCCCGGTGTGCGTGGTGTTCGCCTGGATCGCGGACAAGCGCCTGCTCTTCTACAAGTACGTGTACAAGCGCTACCGTACCGACCCGCGCAGCGGCATCATCATCGGCGCCGAGGGCGACCCGCCCAAGAGCATCGAGCTGGACGGCACGTTCGTGGGCGCCGACGTGCCAGGCGACGCGGGCGGCCTGGGCGCGGGCCCCGCCGAGGCGCGCGAGCTGGACGCCAGCCGGCGCGAGGTCATCCAGATCCTCAAGGACCTCAAGCAGAAGCACCCGGAAAAGGACCTGGAGCAGCTGGTGGGTATCGCCAACTACTACGCGCTGCTGCACCAGCAGAAGAGCCGCGCCTTCTACCGCATCCAGGCCACGCGGCTGATGACCGGCGCGGGCAACGTGCTGCGGCGACACGCGGCCGACGCCTCGCGCCGGGCGGGCCCGGCCGACGGGCCCGGCGAGGACGAGGACGACGGCGCCAGCCACATCTTCTTCGAGCCCAGCCTCTACCACTGCCTGGAGAACTGTGGCTCGGTGCTGCTGTCCGTCACCTGCCAAGGCGGCGAGGGCGACAGCACCTTTTACGTGGACTACCGCACCGAGGACGGCTCCGCCAAGGCCGGCTCCGACTACGAGTACAGGTGGGTCCCGGGGCAGAAGGGCGGCTGCTGGCAGGTCGGGGGTCCCCACCATCCCTCACTGGCTGCCGGCATCAGCCTGCTCCGGGCTGACCCGCAGCGTTCACTCGCTCCCTGGCGCTGACTTCGTGTGAGACGTGCTCCGGGCTTTGGGCCCACCGCTGACCAAGACAGATGGCCTCGCCGGCTGCTGTCTGGTGTCTGCCCCTCCCGCGTCCAGTATCTATCCCAGGGTTCTTGTACTTGTCCCCGCACTACTGTTTTTAAAGGACAGGTGCAGGCAGGTATGAAGGAGAGCAGGCAGGCAGGCAGGCAGGCAGAGAGAGGAGGAGGACGCATCTCTTCATTTTTATTTTCTTGTTCATCTTGGGTGTTCCTGTCCCATCCCGGGACAGGAACTGGGTCCCTGGCGCGTGTGTGGACAGTTCCCCACCCCTACGGTGTGCAGGACACACCGACGCCATACTGATTCCATGATGAGAGCACCCGTGTGTGTAGTCACTAATAGGAACACACACACACACACCATTAGGGTCGCTGTCGCCGTCTGACATTTGGACTGCATTTCTGCAGGGTCCCTACGGGTTTACCATGCAGCGGGGCTGTGTGGCGCGCTCTCTCGCTCTCTCTCTCTCTCTCTCTCTCTCCCCCCACCCCCCAAATCGGTAATCACACTCCATGACATTCACACGACCAGGGAATCGCCCAGTCGTGCATGTCTCGTGGTTAAGTGACACCAGCCTGTACTGAAGGGAACGTGTCTTGAGCACATCTTGTACGCCAGGGCATGCCGTGGGCAATCAGCTAGCTGAGATCCTGCCCTCAAGCTGCAGTTAGGCTCTAGACTGTCAAACATACAAACATCTGGAAAATTCAGGAAGACAAGGAGAGCACGGGAGCCCAAATCAGCCCAGGCCGCCTGCCCTCTGCACGCACCGCACCGTGTTTCACTGCCCGCCAAAGCACACCTGTGTGCGACCTCAGTCCACAGAGCCCACTGAGCACCTACCTTCTTGGTGCCAGATGCCTTTTTAGGGGCCCAGCATACAAGCTCAACCTAGACAGGAAGTTCCTCTGTCTTCATGTAGCCCACACTTCTGTTCTGTCCATGCCACACTCTTTAGGAAGTACAGCTTTACACTATATTTTGTTAACTGTTGTGCAAGTCTCCCGTGGTTTCTGAATAACACTTATCACATGTCCGCTATGGATCAGAGAGGGGTCTGCCCCTGGCACACCCCTGTGGCTCAGACGACTAAGGCAGCTCAGGTGCAGACCAAGTCAAGTCAGAGTTCGAGACCTGGGACTAGAAATTTAAAAAATAAATAAATAAAAGTCTGCACACTGGAGACCAGCAGTGAACAAAGCACACAAATCCCTGTCCAGATGGAGCTGACATTCTCATGGGACAGGCCATTAGGGAGTCTGCACTGAATACATCAAAATGCCAGGGATGGTAAGTGCTCCGAAGAAAGAAAGCAGAGCACGGGAGAGTGTGGGTGGCTGAGCTTTTCACAGGTTCCACCTGCTAAGTCATCTGTCACGCCTCCCTGTCACCCTGTCCTTAGGGTAAAGCTACAGCGGGACTATTCTCAGATGGTTGGTTTTGCCATCATGTCCATCTAGTCCCTCACCCTTCAGCCCTTCTCTTTCTGGGCTGGCTTCACTGGTTCACAGATCTCATTAGTTCCTGCACCGGGTCCTAGCGGAGACCTTCGGCAGAAGCTCGTCTCCCCGCTCTACTCCAGCACATCGTCCTGAGGGGAGGTCTTTCCCTCCATCTCAGTCCATCCAGGTCCTTTACCCATCTTTATGCCTCTCCTACCCCACCTCTCCAGCCTTGCCCTGCTCTGGCACAGATCTCCGTCCCACCAGCCTGTAACACGGGACCCCTGGGCCATCCATGCCCTCCTGCTGTCACTCAGATACCTCTTCATCTTCCCGCCCTTGTGCACACCCCTGGTCAGCTCTGCCTGCATCTCGGGCCCTGAGCCTTTGAGGAAGGGAGTATAGGTTTCATGTCCTGGCAGCGGAGACAGTCTTTTCACCTGGAAATGGGCTCCAACCTAAAATGTCTGAAGAGAAAGAATAAATGATGCTCAGTGGGAGCTGGAAAGAGTCAACACATTCTTGCCTACATCCTGCTCTCCCATCCCAGTTGACAGTCACAGATTTGGCATCTCTGATCAAAGCAGAGTAGGTACAGGGCTAGGAGGGAAGACACCTTGGTTCCAGTCCAAATTTAGCCCTGGACCCTGTTCCTTGGGATAAATTCCTGCCTCTGTCTGGTTAGCCAAGGCTGTAATGTACAGTTGCTGAGGCTGTGTACTGCGTAAGAGCACCCTATCAAAGGAAGCTTTCTTTACATACTAGATGTAGTCCGTTTGTAATGATGTCTGTTGTCTATGATAACAATTTCATAACTCAGGGAAGAAGAATGTCTTGAAGGGAGGCCTTATTTTAATTTGCCCTCTGGTATCATGTGGGCAAGGGTGGTCCTGTGGGCCTCAGTTTCTCCAAATTAAATATGATCTCTGAGCCCTCCAGGCAGCAGAGCTCGTCCATGACTTTCAGACATACACCCCTATAATCCTAACGCTCTGAGGCCTGACATCGGCAAATCTCCAGATTCTCACATTTGACCCAGGCCCCAACCAGTCACTCAGTCGATGGTTCTCAGCTTTCGACCTCAGATTTTGTGCCCTCGGTGGTGGAACACGAGTCTACCCTTCTATGATTCCAGTACCTGACTTCTAAAATGCCCATGTTTTCTTTCCCCAAACTTTTTACTTGGAAAAAAATGCCATATTGAGAGACATACTAACAGTTCCGAGTGTGTCACATGACATCGGTGCCCGGGGCTCCCTGTGAGCATGAGCTGCAGAGCTGACCCTACCCCACAAGTCCTAGAGCCGCATCTACTGTGCCTGGTGCACCCGCCACACACTCACACTGGGATGGCCACACTCAGGAAACCGGGACATTTAGTTCCGAAGCAGTCAGTTCCCCGGGGAAGCCTGCAGACCACGCTGCAGCCCTCCAGCCAGCCGTCACCTTCTCTGCGGCTGTACTTTCACCCCCTCCCTGTTGCCCCACCCCAAGGCCATCACTCGGGAGTCAGGACGTCAAGTCTCTGTCACAGATTAGTCCCTCGGTCTCTCCATAACTCCTGTGGCCCCCACCCTGTTGACAACAATAGGCTAGTATCTGGAACAGTTACTTGGGGTCTAATGCTCGCTCGTGGTGAGGTTCGGGCAGTGTTTGGGCAGGACTCCTGGCAGTACAGCTGTCCTCCTCCTCCATCCCGTAGGTGGAGGCTGCCTGTCCCTTTACTGGTGCCGTCCGGTATAAGCAGATGGCGCTAAAATCTCAGAGGCTGCCATCCTTTCAGGTTGCATTTCTAATCTCCCCTAACCTTAGGGTTCTAAGATTCTCGTATTAACATGCAGGTGTCACTGGTTAACTTTTTTTTGGTAAGGAGAGGTACAGCAGGAATGAGGGTGAGGCAGGTGGGAAGAGAGAGGAGGAAGAAGCACTTTATTTTATTTAGTTGGACATCTTGGTTGGTCCCCGCTGGCCCTGGGAGGCACACCTGGGTCCTTGGGATATTCATGGACTGTGCTCGACTAGAAACGGGGAACCCGACTTCTACTCCACCGGGGCACACCACCTTTTTTTTTTTTAAAGAAAGGTGCAGGCAGGAATGAAGGTGAACAGGCAGGCAGGAGAGAGAAGAGGAAGAAGCACTTTATTTATTTTATTTACTTGTTCATCTTGGCAGTTCCCTACCCTCCACACTCCCATTCCCAGCCCTGGGATGTGAACCCACATCCTCAGGTTGTATGTGGACTGTGCTTGGCTGGAGGCAGTGTACCCAACAACTACTCCACCAGGATGCATCACCAGTTGACTTTTGTTGTGGCTTCCCCGCAATTAACTGGATCCTGACAACAGTGCCTTGAGGTCAGCATTATTCTTAGCTCCATTTTACAGATGAGGAAACAGGGCTGCAGAACCCCAGCTGCCCGAGATCACACCGCTGGCACATGGTCCTGGGGCTGGAGCAGATGGGTCCAGCTGGCTGCGGACAGGTCCTCGGGGCAGCATCCCCAGGCTGATGACTGGGGCAAGAGGGAGCCCCTTGTCTTGACCCTTCAGATTTTGTCACCTAGCTCCACCTCTGTGCCGGGACCTTTGGCTCCCTCTGCTCCTCCCACAGGAGGACTGGGGTGGGGGGTGATGATAGATTTTCCAGACCCACTCACTGAGTCATTCTGATGTCTGCAGCCGTGCCAGGATGAGCTCACTCCTTCCCGCCCATTAGAGAGCATCTAGTGTGTGCTTCAGACACAGATGCAAGGGGTGCTTTTCTCAACCCTGCTAGTGTGTTCTCCCTTCAGCTCAGATGCTGCCTATGGCTCCCACCTCACTCAGAGTAGACGCCACAGGCCCCATGAGACCACCTGTTCCCTCTGCGATGTCATCTCCCTCTGTCCTTACCCCTCTGCTGCAGCCACACTAGCCTCCCCCTGCCTCAGGACACTGGCACTGGCTGTGCCTTTACCAGGAAGGGTACGGTCATGAGTTTCTTACTGACGCTTCAGTCAGTGACAGGCCACATCGGTGCACCATTAGCCTGGGTGTGCAGTGCTCTGCCATCTTGGTTTGTGAAATTACCCTCCAGGAGGCTCGCTCTCTGTCCGTCTCCACTGAACCATCACTGCCTGGTGGCAGATTTTATCATGCATCTCCCGCACTGGGACAGTAGCTCCACCAGGACAGGGAACTTTCTCGCATCGTGTTTTGCTGCTGCTCTCCCAACACTAAGAACAGCACCGCACACAGCAGGTCTCAATACACAGTTGTAGTGAAATCATCCAGTGTGTCGCGGTCACGTGATCTGGTTCTCCATGGGGCCGTGGACCCCTGAGGACAAGGCCTGTTCGCCTGCTGTGCTCCCAGCACCGCCTGGTGAGCTGGTGCTTGGAGCATGTTTGTTGGATGAATGAAGAACAGTGCCAGGTGAAGGAGTGTGGGGGTACCTGGGAGCACAAAGGGGCTATTATTATCAGCCTCAGAAGGTCTCTTCTGGGCCTCGCTTCCCCGCTACCCAGAAAATCCCAGGACCAGAACCCTCACATCCCCCTGGGAGTAAGTTGCAAATGCAGCAACTTGAAAGTCAGGGGCCACAGAACCAGAATCTGCACTTTCACAAGACCTCTCAGGAAACCCATGTGCTCCTTCAGGGTTGAGAAGATTGATGGTAGAACAGAAGGGCCCCTCTTACCTCTGGGACTTTGTAGGTGCTGTTCCCTCTACCTGGTGCCTTCCTGCCCACTAAGGGGCCCAGGAAGCCTGCTCTGGCCCCCTAGTCCCCACACATTCCATGGCGGGAGGGGCCAGCTGTCTGTCTTGCTTCCCTTGTGAGCCCTCTGCTCCCCAAGCGCACCCCGATTCACCCTCAGGAGTATCTGAGGGTTCCTTGGCACGGTCCCCTCCTCCCAGAAGCCCGCCTTGACTTCCCGTGGGCTGCGACCCGCCCCTCACCGTCCTTTGCCCCTTTTCCGCCGCAGCGAGGGCACCCTGGTGTTCAAGCCCGGAGAGACACAGAAGGAGCTGCGTGTGGGGATCATCGACGACGACATCTTCGAGGAGGATGAGCACTTCTTCGTGCGCCTGCTGAACCTGCGCGTGGGCGACGCGCAGGGCATGTTCGAGCCCGACGGCGGCGGGCGGCCCAAGGGGCGGCTGGTGGCGCCTCTGCTGGCCACGGTCACCATCCTGGACGACGACCACGCGGGCATCTTCTCCTTCCAGGACCGCCTGCTGCACGTGAGCGAGTGCATGGGCACCGTGGACGTGCGTGTGGTGCGCAGCTCGGGCGCGCGCGGCACCGTGCGCCTGCCCTACCGCACGGTGGACGGCACGGCGCGCGGCGGCGGCGTGCACTACGAGGACGCGTGCGGGGAGCTCGAGTTCGGCGACGACGAGACCATGTGAGCGCGCCGGCCGGCGCGGGCGGGGCCGGCGAGGGGCGGGGTGGGTGGGCGTGGTCTTCCGTTGGGCTGGGTGGGATTGTGCCCACGCTGGAGAGGGCTGCGCGGGCACGGGTAGTGCGAAGCCCGCGAGGAGACCCCGCAGGGGAGTGGTGGGGCGGGGCTCAGGATGGGATGCGGTGTGGGCGGGGCCTGTAAGGCTGCTTGGGGAGTGGAGGGTGGAGGGCTTAACGGGTAGGTGGTGGAGGTGGAGTGTAACCCGCAGAGGGGTGGGTGTCCCAGTGAGCCTGAGGGGAGGGTCCTGTCGAGGTGGGAAGGTGTCTGTGCAATAGCGAAGGGGCCACGTGTAAGGAAGGGTGAGATCTAGGTAAGGACAGAGGGAATGGAGAAAGGCGGCAGAAAAGGCGGGGTCTAAGGAGACAGGGCTTGGAGAAGAGGGACCTGGGGGCCAAAGGGTGCACTTGTGGGTAGCAGGAAAATCCTGGGAAAATAGGAGACCTAAGGGGAATGTGGGCAGGGCTTTGTGAAAAGATCCAATAGGAATTTGGGGGTCTGGGAAGGTGGGGGCAGGGCCTGGGGAGACACTGAGGAAGGTGGAAGGCTGGGATTTGGGAAGTGGGTGGGGTCTGGGGAAGGGGGCTGGATACAAGGGCATACATATGTAGACACACAGGCAGATATATGTAGACACACAGACACAGCCAACAAACACGTGACACATACAGACACACACACCTAAACCAAGAGTCGTGACCAGACGCCGGCCACCCCCTTACACAGATGCCCCAGCCTCCCGCATGTGTTCCTGCAGCCTGGCCTCCCCCACCCGCCTGCCTGGGATGCAGAAGGCGCCTCCCCCCACTTTGTCCGCTCCCCTCCGCCCCCGCAAGCCCGTCTGTCTCCCTCCTCCGGCCGCCCACGTTCCTCCCACCTAGCAGCGCGCCCCCACCGCGCTCCCCTCCTCCTCGCGGCCTCCTTGCCAGCTCCTCCCGCTCTGCTGTCTATCTCTCCCTTGCGGTCTCTGCGTTTCCCCGCTCCGAGCTGGTGCCTCCGGGTCTCTGTTACTCTCTAGATCTCTGTCCTCCCTGTCTAGCTCTATGTGTGACTAGGTTATATTGCACTTACAGACTTGCCATACTTTTCCATCTCCCGCTTTGGCTGGGACTGAGAACTTGGGCTGAGGGCACCCTCCCAGGCTCACACTCAGGAGTTGAGCTGAATCAAAGAGTTGTCTTTCTATTTGCTCCGGTCCCTTCTGGAGTCTAACTGCTCCCCGCTCTGCTGTTGCGACCCCCGCAGGCCCTCTCCTCCCGGCTCACAAGGCTTCCCCAGGCTGGGACACCCTCTGTCCCCGCCCCCACCCAAGTTTCCAGCTGTGGCTTCTGCAGACAGAGAACAAGAGCCTAATTAGCATTTAGGGAAACACATCCTTTCTCTGACCGGCAGGCGCTAATTAGAGGTGCTTGGAAGCAGCCCAGATGGAGGGGCGGCCCCAGGCAGGATCAACAGAGAGGGAGGAGAGATGCACAGAGGTGGGGGGGTGCGGAGCAGCAGAGGAAAAGATAAAGACAGTAATGGAGTCAGAGAACTAGAGACAAAAAAGATGGCATGAGAGAGAGACAGAGACAGACTTAGAAGCGAAGGAAAAGGGAAAGTAAGATGGAAAAGGAGAGAAATGCAGGGGGGATAGATTCTGCTGTCTGAGAGAAGCTCGGTGATACTCGGGGAAGCAGAGATGAGCGTTTAGGGCAGGCGGATGTGAAGGAGCGACTGGGTGTGAGATCTGAGGCGTGACAGGCTGGAGAATGGAATTTTCAGGAAACAGGGAGGGTGGGCTCCAGATCCACCTAAAATCCGACTGGAAGCGTGCGCCCTTTGAACTCAAGGAGTCCCGTCCTTGTCTAGCTTGAGTCCCTGTCGCTGTTCCCTGACAGTCGGGTTTCTCCGCATTCTGGGTCTCCTGGGGGTGCACCTGTCAGCGCGGCAGTTGATGTGTGTGTCACTGCGTGTCAGTCACTGCGTGTCAGTGGATCATGGCGTGTCTACGAGAGCTGAGCGTCGGAGGTGTGTGTGGATCGCCCTGTCGGCTTGTCACAGTGTCGCGGCTGCCTGCGTGTGTCAGGGTGTCATCAGTCTCAGGAGACCCGCGCCTCTCCACGGCGTTTCAGCACCGCGGACAGCGCCCGGCGCCTTGGTGGGGGCGGCCTTCCTTGCACCCACAGAAACCCGAAAATTCCCCCAGCCCTGGAGCGGGCGAGGGTGGAGGTGGGCGTCTGTCCCCACGTGGCCGTCTTGTAGGCGCCTGTCTTCCTGGGCTTCACAATGTCCTGTGTGTGTGTTGGGTTGTTTTCGTGGAAGGACTGCCTGCTCCGGGCCCTTCTGCCTGAGTTGTAGGTCTGTAGGTCTAACATTCTGTGGACGTTATTGATGTGGATCAGGAGACAAGGACAGAGCTACAGAAAGGCAGAGCTGGAGCGTCTGGGACAAAGAGGGTCAGAGACAGAATCAGACATGCATTAAAGAGAGGGAGACAGTGAAGGGAACAGAGACACTGAGGGGCCCGAAGTGAGAGGGTGGGTCTGCGGGTGGTGGGCTGGGGAGGGGCGTCGTGCTGACTGGCGTCTGATCTGTGTGACTGTGTCCCTGCAAAGTAGGTCTGCTTTGGGCGTGAGGCACGTAGGTGTGGGCGGTGTGATTGGCTGTGCTTCCTCCGTCGGTGGCTGTGTGGGCTGGGTGTTTGTCTTTCTGGGCACTGGGGCCAGGCTTTGTGTTTCCGACAGCTGAGAAAGCTGCTGGTGGCAGAGCTACGGTCTTCCTGGGTTCGTGGGTCTTCGTGAGGGGGCCGTTGGTGCTTGAAGGGGACAGATAACTTCTGGCTGCTCCCCTCCTGCCACCCCCTGGTTACCATAGCAGCGAGGATGCTGAGAAAATCCATTAGCACCCACTGACCCCCGCTCCATGTGGTCAGGACGGAGAGCAGGAAGCCGGGGCTCTCGGGCTGATGGATGTGGGTGACAGACGTTCACTGAGTGTCCACTAGATGCCAGGCTCTGCTGTAGACACTGGGGCCACAGCGAAGAACACAAGCGAACAAAGCTCCACCAGGAACTTACATTTTAATTCGAGAAGGTAGTGATACATACGACCAATTAAACATGTCAGGTGGTGCTGGTGCATGAGGTGGGAGCTGTGGGGATGAAAACGCAGAGCAGGGATAAGGAGAGTGGGGCAGAGGTGGAGTTCAGTAATAAAGAAGGTGGTGGCAGCAGCAGGTCAAAGAAGTTTGGACAGAGAACGGGAGGGCGAAGGGAGAGGGCTGGGAGGAGTGTGCTCTGTGCAGGGAGCAGCTGCTTCAAAGGCCCTGAGGCCTGAGCCGCCTGGTGGCACGTGCTGAGAAGAGTGAGGGCCAGTGTCTTCAGAGGGGTGAGCCTGGGGACGGGTGGGAGGCCAGAGAGGGAGCAAGGACCAGATTGCTTGGACCTTGTGGACCATTCAAAGGACTTCAGCTTTTCCCAAGGACTGAGTTTGAGACCCAGGCCAGGGGATTGGAAAACTCAGGGAGGAAATAAAAGACTTTGGTTTCTGTTCTGGGTGAGCAGAGGAGGGACCCCATCTAACTTAGACATGTGGGGGTGTGAATGTGCATGAAGGGACCTCGCGTTCTAGCCTGACAGGGGTTTTGTAAATCCACACCTGTGTCTACTACGTTAAGTGCCCACAGACTCGTTTTCTCGGGATCTCTCTGGTTCCTTTGGGAGAACAGACTGTGGGTGGTGTGGCTGATGCGTGGGGATTGCTGGGGAGGCAGGAGCTCATGGTGCTGGGGCGGAGAGGAGGCAGGGGTGCCGGGCCCAGTTTAGGGAAGGACTTCACGTACAAGTCCTGTCTCAGCCATGAGCTCGTGTTACTCCCCTTTCACAAACCTCAGCTTCCTCTGCTATTTGGAACTTGTTTCAGTTATTTGGGGATAAATGACAGTGTCTAGTGTCTTCCTTCTGGAATGGAAGGGTATGGAGTGGGGATGCAGTGAGATTTCCAAGCCTGGGACAAAGGCATTGCTCAGGAAATGGGTGGCTAACAGGAGAGCTATCTGTTGACTCCGAGGAGAGTCTGATAGCAGCTGTCCCTCCCGCTCAGGAAAACTCTTCAGGTGAAAATAGTAGATGACGAGGAATATGAGAAGAAGGATAATTTCTTCATTGAGCTGGGCCAACCTCAGTGGCTTAAGCGAGGGATTTCAGGTGAGAGATGACAGGTGGGCTGTGGGAAGGTAAGGGGCCTGGAGTAGGGGGACCTTTGGGGGCTTGATTGTGGGTGCTCCTTCAAGCTCAAGAATACAAGCTTCCCAGGGAAGTGGTCTCACTTTCTCCCTGTCTCTGTCTCTCCCCAGCCCTGCTACTCAATCAAGGTAAGTGGAATTACCTCTGGGCTTTGTTAGGGGGCAGTCTCTGCTGGGGGGCGTGTCTCAGGGAAGGGTCAGAGCCTCAAAGCCTCCCAGGTTGGGTTCAAGGTAGGCTGGAGGTGAGACAAATGATTGGTAAGGGCTGGAGCTGGACTTAATATTGGCTGAAGCAGTTGACTTTGAGGTCACAGGAGTTTTGAGGCCAAGGTTATGTCTTGGTTGTAGTTAAGGTTAGAGGAAGAGACAGTCATATCTTTCAGTCTGGGATTGTGCTGAGGTCAAAAGGAGTCTGTCCTGGGGCTGATGGGGTGGGCTTGGAATCTGGGCTTGGGTTTAGGATTGGGTCAAGGTTAAAATGTAGACGTGGGTTTCTGGATTTTTGGAAGGATCAGATTAGACTTGGGGTCAGATTTGCATTCACAGCTGAGTCTGAGGTGGGTCTGAAGGATTCATGTTAAGAACCAAGGCCATTGTCAGAGATGGGGGTGAGAGCTGGGGCTTGGAGAGAGGGACGGAGTAGTTTCGGAGTCAAGAGCAAAACTGGGATTTGAGTGAGGGTTAGGGTCCAACTACTGATTGTATTAGTTGGAGTAAATAATACAAGTGTCTGTAACACATCTGCCCCAAATCCCAGTAGATTAACAGAAGAGTCTTGCTCAGGCCAAGTTTCCTGGGAGTGTCCCTATGGTAGGGGGCTTTCTTCTGAGAATCAGGTTGGTGCTTGGAGTAAAGGGTCCACACGCTTCAGGGAGAGAGATGCACTCAGGCCAGATGTGGTGAGTCTGGTCCAAGCATTGTCCTGAAATCAGGTCCCCTCCTTCCTCACCACCTCAAGCACACGCTAGGATGTTTTCATGGATATATACACCTGGATGTATATACATCAGCCTCTCCCACCAGGGTGGTGGTGATGATGATGATTTTGATCATCATCATGAAGAAAACAACATGTCTAACCCCTGTGTGCCAGGCACTGTTCTAAGCTCTTCACCCTATGAGGGAGGTGCTGATATTGGGCCCATTTTACAGATGCAAACACTGAGGCACAGAGAGCCTCAAGCATTGTTTGAAGTCACACTTTCCCCGACGTGTGACTCCAGAGCTCACCAACTGAACTTCAGGGACCAGCACATGGGAGCTGGGTCTCAGTTTGGGGAGGCTGATGGACAGATGGGAGGCTGGGGCAGTCACCAAGGGGAGTGTCACCACGGAGACTTCCCAGGTTTTCCCTGTCTGTGGACACAGGCCCAGTGAGGTAGCCTAACCCCCACCCCTCATGCTGCAGGGGAAGGGGACCGGAAGCTGACAGCTGAGGAGGAGGAGGCTCGGAGGATAGCAGAGATGGGCAAGCCGGTTCTTGGGGAAAACTGCCGTCTTGAGGTCATCATCGAGGAGTCCTATGATTTTAAGGTGATTTCTGTGGCCTCACCTCCCTGGAGTCTTTCCTCGGTTGCTTCCTTGAGCAGAGTCCAGGAGAGTCCCAGGGAGGGGTGACCCAGGGTCCAAGGCCATTGTCCAGTGCCTCTGTTAGCCCCACGGACAGCACATCTCCTTCCTGCTTATAGAACTGGGTGTGGGAGGTTGAGGAGCCTGGAGGTGGTGTGAGCCCCCCACCCCAGTGCCCCTCCCAGGGCTGCCCTGGGCTGATCAGGAGCGGTTCCCACTGCTTCTCATCCCCAGAACACAGTGGATAAGCTCATCAAGAAAACGAACCTGGCCTTGGTGATCGGAACCCATTCATGGAGGGAGCAGTTTTTGGAGGCAATTACGGTGAGCGCAGGTAAGTGGGGAGGGAGGAGAGAGGCGCAGAGAGGTGGAGAGACAGAGAGACAGACAGGGAAGGGGAGGAATGAAGGGGAAGACACAGAGGGAAAGGGGCAGAGAAGGGCAGGGAGCCACAGAGATGAAAGAGGAAAAGCAGAGAGAGACAGACACAAAGGAAAAGCCAGAAAGAAGCAGAGAAAAGTGGGGAACAGGCAAACAGGAGAGACACACTGTGAGGCGTTCAGAGTCAGGAGAAAGCACGAGATGTAGAAGGGAGTCAGTAAGCTGCAGAGGGCCGGGGAGAGACAAGCAGACATGAGATAGGTGGACCGAGGGGCAGAGGCTGAAAGCTGTGGGAGGAGGGTGCCTGCCTGGGCTCTATCCTGGGGTCAGGAGGTTAGAGGGTGGGGACAGGTTAAATAGCAGGGCCTCTCCATCCTCTGTTGCCTTGGAGACAGTCACCAGGCGCCCAGCTCTCCACCTGAGCCTTCTCCACCCGCTTAGACCTCCGACGGGCCCGCACTGCCCTCTTGTGGCCAGAGACACAATGACACCCGGAGTCACAGAATCTTGGGGATCAGCACTTTGTGATCCAGATTGGAAAAGCAGCCTCAGAGGCAGAGGGACTGACCTGAAGTCCCAGTGGAAATCCAGAAGAGGAAAGTGGAGCTAACCACATTTCCTTGAGACAGAAGCAGGGCAGGGTTATGCACTGGTGACTAAAGGGAGGGGAGGAGGCAGCACAGAGCAGCCAGGCCAGAAACAAGTCCGTTGTGATGCTGATCAGTGATCTCACGGTGATGACGTGTGGTCTGCAGGACTTCAGACAAATGACCAGGGCCAATGCAAGGAATTTGGTGCCTTAGGCGAAAATAAAATGTATAGCTCCTATAAGCCCCTCTTTAAACGTCCTGCCTAAAACACATGCTGCTTTAACCATCCCGGTGCCAGAAATGTCTGGTAACCCCC
>RJWH01009403.1:0-22975 GCA_004363575.1 Solenodon paradoxus | reverse complement strand
GCGGCCATGCCCGGGAAAGGCCAAGCCCGGGAAAAAGGTGGATGACGTCAGAATAAGGGATGCGACCCCCACACCTGGATTCACGGGGCCAATCACCAATCGTGATATGGGAAGCCCGTGAAATTCCTCTGCTTAAAGAGCCGGTCCCCCTTTGTTCTGCGCGCGACTTCCAAGACCAAGCCCGCGACTTCCAAGCCCGCGACTTCCCGGGACTTGGGAGTTTCGCCCGGGTGTGCAAACCCCAATAAAGCCCTGGCTATTCGACATTTTTTGTCTGATTGAGCTTTTCTCCTCACGGAGCCCAGAAAAACCTTACACTGAGGACCTGGGTTCACATCCTGAGGACCTAGGTTCACATCCCAGAGCCGTAGGGACTAACAAAGATGAACAACTAAATAAAATAAAGTGCTTCTTTCTCCTCCCTCTTCCTGCCTGTCTCTGCCCACCTTCATTCTTGCCTGAATCGTTCCTTTAAAAACAAAAAAACAAAACACAAAACTCTCCCAGACCCCTACTGGGGGTGGGGGTGGGGTCCTCGTGTTCTCTGGGAAGACATGCTTGTCAGTCTACTCCCAGAGCGTAAGCAGGGCTGCAGTCTGTCCACCAGCTCAGTCCTCCTGACAGTGGTGCCCAGCCTGGTGGGCTGGCTTGTAGGCCAGCAAGGGAGGGGTCTGGACCCATTCCGACTGCTGGAAACTGAGGGCCAGGAAGGGAAGGGACAGGCCAAGGTCACAGGCTGAGACTCACCCTGTGGCTTTTTCTCCATCAGTCTCGCTGGACCCCTGAGGCCCACAGGGTGGGAAAGGTTTGTCTGGGGTGAAAGGGAGCCTCTTCCCCGGCAGTGACCTCTGAGCAGATAGTCACTGCCTTTCTTCTGGCCTCCGTTCAGTCCAAAATCCCAGGATGACCATCGGGACTGTGCCGGCAGTGCCCCTTCTCAGGGGTAAGACAGAATAATGCCGACAGGTTCCAAGGGAAGGCAGCGGGATGGGAGACTAGTGGCAGTGGGGAGACAGCACCCCAACCCTGGTGATCCATCAGACCCTCGAGACTCAAGGGCTCTGCATAAGCGAGTGGGTCCTGTGACACGGACTGTCTGCCACCTTCAGGGAGGTGACCTAGGAGGTCAGGATGATGGGGATCCTCAGAGTCCTGCTAGTTTGTCCTCCCCCGCTCCCCAAGGTCCACAAGCTGGGGTTATACACGTCTTCTGTGGCCCATCTTCTCCAACTCCTGCTCCCTGGAAGGCTGACACCCTAAAGCTTAGTCTTTTAGAAAGCTCGGCCTGATCTCTCCAGGGGCTTCGCCCTCGTCCTGGGATGAGGGGTGGATGGCTGGAAGGTGGACTCCTCAACCTGAGATGAATGGGCCACTGGGTTCCCGCCTCTTCTCTGGTCTCCAGGCTCCTGTTTGCCTTGCGCTGTAGGGCATAGAGGGAGGGCTACCACATCAGGCCTCATTACCCAAATGGAGTACAAATTCTGGGCACCCAGGCTGCTGGCTGGCCCCTCCTCCGCTCCTGAGCTAGATAAGCACCATCTGTCTAGTAGGGAGACCTGGTGGGGGGCCTTGCAACAGCTCCTGGGTCAGCTTCTTTGGTGGCACCTGGGGCGGAGGTGGGGGGTGGGGGATAACTCTGGAGTCCGCTGCCCCTCCCCCCCACCTGCATCCCAGCAACCTTCCAGGCCCTTCTAATGACCCGTGCCTCACCCCAGCCTGCTTAACCCCTGCTTCCATTTCCCGGCTGAGGTTATGGCCTTTGTGGTCAGGCAGGGCTGGAGGAAAGGAGATAGTGACACTGTCCAAGGCCCTGAACCAAAGGATTTAGTTGGTGTTGAGCCTCTGGGAGGGAAAGAATCCGGAGCCAGGAGCAAAAAGTCTGGAGCCAGGGTTCAAGGGCTTCTTAGGACCCTTGGAAAACCTGGGACCCTCAGGGATGGACTGGCAAAACTCAGAACTGCTGGCTTGGTCCCCCCCCACCCCCGTTCTACAGACACCTACCTGGCCAGAATGCCCTTTACAGTCTCCCTAACAGGGTCCTGCTTTTGCCCTCCTGTCCCTGAGGCCATTCTTTTTACAGCCAGCCAGCTTTGACTGTCAAGCACTGTTTCCTGGAGCTTCTAGAAGCTGCCTCCCTGGGACTTCCCTAGACAGGTGGATCCTCAGACTCTTATTCTTAGAAGTCTTCCCTTGGTCCACACTGCCCTGCGGAAGGGGGAGGCTGTCCTGAAGGAAGTTACCCAGCAATGCCTAGCACCTCCTAGACCCCTTGCCTTGCTGTCCCTCCCTATCTAGCTCTCTTTCGGGACAGCCTGGCTTCCACAATCCTCTTCCCTTCATGGAATCCCTAAAATGCAGGGGTCTGAGGGCTTTAAGGGCTAAAACACTTTTCCAGTTTGAACCTTCCTTTTTTCCTCTACTAATGGGAGACCCCAAAAGTTCCCTATGACAGCAACTGGTAGGGTGGCAGTTGAGCCAGCCACCTCCGAAGGAGCACAGACCACAAATATCCCAAGGACATGGGTTCACATTGGAGGGGGTGGGGGGAAGCAAACAATGCGAACAACTAAATACAAAATACAAATAAAAATAAATAAAATAAATGCTTCTTCCTCCTCTCCCTGACTGCCTACTTGACTTCATTCTTACCTGCACCTTTCCTTAAAAAAATGAAAAAAGCTCCCCAAATACTGAGCCACCTCCATCCCTGGTGTTTCGTGTTTTTCCCAGCCTCCATGCCAGAGGGATTTAACGTTCTAGAAGTTTAGGGAGAAAACAGCCCCCAGCTGCCCCTACTGCCCGTCCAGTCAGCACCTTAATGGGAGCAGTTCTTGGAGTTAGCTCTGTCTCCCACCTTGTCACATCTCTGAACCTCCCTTTTTGGTAACCATGGTCTGGGGTGGGGGCGTGCATTATAAAGCAGGAAGCTGTTCGGAGTGGATGGGAAATGGGGGGCCTTTGGGGGAGCCTGGAGAGGAGGGGTGCCCGCATCAGGTGTACCAGGACCTTAGATGCCCTGTCCGAGGCGGTCCAGCGAAGTCCGAGGGAGGGAGGAAGGGAGGAAAGGAATGGGAATTTGAACTTTCCACATCGGTCCGGAGCCCTGGACGATCCGGTTACAACATGACCTGGGCCCAGGGCCAGAGCAAGTGGGCCAAGGTTACATCGCCTCCAGCCAATGGAGATCGGCTGGGCGGCCGCCGTCGGGGGTGGACAATACTCCTCAACAATGCCCCGCAGCTACCCCAGCCCCTTTCAGAGCGGCAAGAGCCGGTCTGTCACCAGCGGTTTTCAGAGAGGAGATACCGCGGAGGTAAAGGGATATTTGCGCAGAGGCAAGATCAAGGCCGGCCGATCTCCCTTTCTCCCCTGCAGTTTTCGGTTGATAATTTATCCTGGCTCCTCCTCTCCCGGGAACTTTGCTCCAGAGCATTGGGCACCCTTCCCTGGGACGCAGGCGTGGAGCGGGCCCCCGCGCACAGGGCGCCTTCTGCGACGCGCCGAGCAGGGATCCCAGGCAGCAGCGTTCGGCGTTCAGTCCCGCGCAGCAGCGTCCGGGATAGCCAAGCCCAGGCTTCCCCGGCACCGACCCAGTGCAGGCTGCAGCACCCTCTGTCCGGCCATGGCTGGGACCTTCGCGAGCTGGACCCCTTCCCTGGGCTCTGCTCGGAGTAACCCCCTCCCGCCACCCTCCACCCAACAGGTCGGAATAGGTGTCTGGGTGGTTGGGGTGGGGGTGGACAAAAGGCTGGGTCAATTTCAGTCGACGCCGGCTGGGAATTGGGACTACCTTGGGGGTCGAAGAGTATCGTGAAGGTGCAGAAATAGAGTGGGTCTGAGCCCCGGAGACTGGCGAGGTTACCTGGGGCGGTGGGGGGTGGGGGCTGGAGCGGCCCCAGAGTGCAAAGTGGGGATGGTGGAATGGGATCCTGGGATCCTGGGAGCAGGAGGGATGCCCTGGCATTTCCTTGGGGGCACCGGAGTCAGAACCAGGGAGAGCGGCCTTACGTGATGGGCCTACGGAGGTGGAGGTGGAGGGCAGGCGGTTGGCGCTCTGGGGAGAGTGTGATGGTGGTGAGGAATGGGAATCGGACCGTGCAGAGGCCCGCCAGGGACCAGTGGATGGGGCCGGGGGATGTCCTCGATGTGCTGGAGTCTCCTAGAGCAGTCGGGAACCAAGGCTCCGGGCGGGGTGTGGTGTCCGGGGCCCCAGCGCGCAGTCCCGCCACGGAAGCCCCAAGCCGTCGGGTCCCGGAGCCGCCCTCACCTGTAGGCCAGGCTCATGCACTCGAAGAGGCGGGTGAGTGTGGGGTCGATGCTGCGTGGCCCGAAATCAGAGAGCTCCACGGGCCCCTCTTGGTCGCGCCGCCGAGTCAGTGAGTCGCTGTGCGGCGACGACACCATGAAGTGACCGCTGTGGATGACCTGCGAGCGGAGCAATCCGCCTGCGCTGCGCCGGGCACTCGGGTCCTCTGAATCTGTATCGGAGTCGGAATCCGGGCTGGGGACAACGCGCGGGTCCTGCAAGCCCGCGGCCAGACCTGCCAGCGCCCCGGCCATGGCCATCGCCGCCTCGCGATGCCTGGGCTTGGCGGAGCCTCCTACGCCGCTCCGGGACCCGACTGGCCTGTTTAGCATAACCCCGCCCCGCCCAATAGACCGCCGAGGGGGCGGGGCTCGGGGCTGGGGCGCCGGGGCGGACCCGGCGGCGCTCGTCGTGGCAGAATCGACACGCCAGGTGAGTGTGCGGGACGGAGCTCCTGCGGGGCTGGCGTTTGGACCTGGAGCCGGTCCCTATTCCCCTGCCTTTCCTTCTGCCTTGACCACTTGGATCCTGGAGGAACCGCCCCCAGAGGGGTTTCAAGAAGAGTCGATTGTATGTCGTTCACACGGGAACCGGAAAACGCCTCAGTGTCTGGGGTCCTGCTTCCAGGGCGCCCTCCCGCCAGACCACACGTAACCACTAACCCCCTGCCCTCTCTTCTCTCCCGACTCACTTTCACCTGTTCCGTCCTCGCACACCTGGAAGCTCTCGCCTCGAAGGAGTCTCTTGTGGCCAGGCCGGTCTCAGCACCCCAACTTACCATTATGATGATCACTCCCCTGCCGCCGCCCCCCACCCCTTCACTGTTTGATGAGCGTGAATCCTGTGAGGCCACCCAGGAGCTGTCACCCTGCAGGCGGTGGGTGATGACCGCAAGATGGAGACTTGGTACTGGCCTCTGTACCTCCCCCAAGCAGGCAGTGTGCTAAGGACCTCTGCGCCCCTCTGTCTCTGACCCTGGATCCAGCGTATCTGGCTGTTTTTGAAGGCCTGCTCATCCTCCCCTCCCCAGGATACAACCAACTGTTTATTGTCACTGTCACCTCGTTGGAACCTTTACCAATCATCAGAGGAACCCCACTTCAGAGGGAGCATCAGAGGCCACAGGAAGGGAAACACACCCAGGATCAACACACTAAGTCTGATGTAGAAGCCTGGTCAGGCTGTCCCTTGCGGGGCGGGGGAGTGAGGGATGGAGGCCAGGGCTCATCTCCTTGGGATTTTGTGAAGCATGAAGCCTACATGCAGTCACAGGAGGGAAAGGGGAGAAAGTGGTCGCTGGAGGCTTGTGGCTTGGACAACATTCCCAAGCAGTGCTTTCTTCCATGATGGGGCTCAGACAGTGCCCACCTCCAGCGGCAGTGCCCCCGCCATCAGGGGAGGTCTGAGGTGTTGAAATGATTTCTTGATGCTACACACAGGCTAACCCTTCCACCCACCCGTGTCCCTTGGCCCCGTGTCCCTTGGCCCCGTGTCCCTTGGCCCCGTGCTCTGTGTCCCTGCCAGTCACCTTGTGTTCCCAGAGCTCCAGCTGTTCCCTGCAGGAGGTGAATTCTTCTTGCCCATCCCTGCCAAACTTGGGGGGAGGGGAGTGACTCAAATGCCCACCTCAGTCTGCCTCCTCTGGAGGGCCTCTGCCCGGCTTCAGAGAACTATCCCCAAGTGGCCTTTTGGGGAAACTTTGCACAGAGACCAAGAGGGTCATTACTTATCTTTTATGTGCCTGTCTAGCTTCTCTGCTGGCTTGTGGACCTTGAGGCAGGACTGTGGCTTAGAGTCTCTGAATGCCCACACTGGGCATCCAGAGACTTAGGAAATACTCAGAGAAAGGGATGCTAAGAACAGTTGGCGACCACTGTGGGGAGACAGGGGCCGAGAGCTGGGCCTCCTCTCTCTCTCCCTCCAAGACTCTAGCTACAGGGGCCCTGGCTTAAGCAGAGCCCTGAGTTGATCCTGGCTCTGCTTCTAATTTTGTGAGACGCCCTGAGCAAATCTCTGCCTTACTGGGCATCTGTCTTCCCATCTGTAAATGGGGTGTTGAATTCAGTGACTTCTTGAGGTCCTGCAACTTCACCACCCTTGGTTCTAAGTCTCTGCTACCAGTATCCTCAGCTTACCCCATCTTCCCTGGTGCTCTTGTCTCTGGGGGACAACCTCAGAGCTATCTCCTGAGGTTCAGTAAGGTTTCCTCTGAGCTGAGTCTCTGTGTAAGGCAGCTTAGTTCCCTCACCCCAGGCCCCTTCCCCATCCCAGCCATCACTTGGCGTCCAACAGGCATTGCCCTCCCACCCTGTTTCTCCCCACCTGCTAACACCTTTAAAGGCCTAAGCTCTAAAAAAGACAAGTCTCCCCCCTCTCCATTTAATTCAAAACAAAACAGCACTGCATTGTACAATAAATACAAGGGAGTCCACGCATTCTGATTTCTTCCATGGTGACATCTTCAAGTAATAAAATGATCTAATTGCTAAATTATTTTCCAAAACAATGTTTTAATGAAGCAGTGTTGCCGGAGCCTAAGCATGTTTTTATCTGGCTTGTCCAGCCTCCCAGTCCACCTATCTGACCATTTACCCCAAGCGCCATGTCCAGAATTGTTGAACCATCACTTCTAAACCCAGTGAAGTAAGTAATATTACCTTCATTGTCCAGCTGAAGAAACAGGCTCAGAGAGGGAAACTGCTTGATCAAGCTCCCCAGTTAAGAAAAGGCAGAGCCAGATCTGACTCTGAGGTCCAGGCTCCCTCGCCTATGACGTTGCTGCTGGCTTCTCTTACATATTCTAGCCACGGTTGACTGGAGAAGACAAACCAGTCAGTGGTGTGGGGGCCTGGAGGTCCTGACTGGGTGCTCAGATCAGGGGCCCCTGCCCAGATGCCAGCACAGCCCATGTGAACTAGCCTGGCTCAGCCTCTCATCCTTGTCCTAGTGGACCTCTGTCACCCAGAGTATATAACCTCTCACTGTGGTCCAGTCCCATCCACAGCCTCATGGAGGTGCAGGGTGAGATCGTGGCTGGGATGTGAAGACCCGGTTGTCCCAGTCACATCCAGATGATACTACACTCTCCTTGTCTCCCTGCCTCCGTTCTCGCATTTCTCCCCTAGACTCTCGGGAAAGCTCACCCGTCTTAGAAGTACCACCTTCTCCTTCAACATCTGCTAGTCCAAACAACCTTTCTTTACATTCGTTCAGTTCTGCCAGTGGTGGTGCACATGCCTCTCTTTCCCGCTAGGTGGCGAATTCCTTAAACTCAAGAATCACTTCATACAGATTGCTTTCCTCAAGTACAAATGTGCAAATGAGGAATGATGAATTTCCATCTCTATTAAGTGCTATATGTGTGTCTATTTATCTATCTATCTATGATCATCATCATCTATATCCTACCATCATCTATCATGTACCTATCTACCTATCTAATTATCCATCCATCCATATACACAGATATAACATTTATCAAGTGCACTGTGTATGTCTGTCTCAGTGAGAGGTATTTCACTCTTTCAAGAGTTAAAAAGTGGGCACACCCTGGTGGCTGATGGGTCTATTACACCCTGGAAGCAGTCCCACAGACATCCCAAGGCCCCAGTTTCAAGCTCTGGGGCTGGGGGGGAATAACCAATGTGAGCAACTCAGTAAAAATAAATAAAGCACTTCTTCTACCTCTCTCTTCCTGCCTGCCTACTCACCTTCATTCCTGCCTGCACCTTTCCTTTAAAAAAAACTTAAAAAATATAGGAGGTGCACAGTGGTGGAACACTCACCATGAGGTCTATCCCCTGCAAAGGAGCACAAGCCACGTACTCCTGGGTTCAAGCCCTGGTTCCGGGGAAAGCAACCAGTGTGAACAACAAAATAAAATAAAGATGCTTCTTCCTCTCTCTTCCTGCCTGCCTGCCTACTTGCCTTCATTCCTGCCTGCACCTTTCCTTAAAAAAAAAAAAAAAAAAAAAAAGTAATATAAGAAAGGAAAGAGTCAGAACTTTGAATACCTGTAGAGATAAAAGGTAGATTAGCCAGGGATTGGGAGTAGTTGGCTGTAGAGAAATGAATAGTAACTGCTAATGGGTATGGCATTTCCTTTTAGGATGATGAAAATGTTCCTGAATTAGCTAGTGGTGATGGTCGCACAATTTTGTGCATAGACTAAGCACCACTGAAAAAGGGTGAATCTTATAACAGATATATTCTATCTCTGCAGAAAACTTAGGCACGTTTACATAATATTCCGTTTACTAATAATCCTCTCAAATGTGTGTTACGTGGTATGTTGATTTTTTAATTAACGTTTTTCAAAAGGGGAAATGGAGGCTCTGGGAGGTGAAGTGATTCAGACAGTGGTGAGAATGAACCACAAATAGCTAATAATTGGGGGGTTTCCTACCTAATGGAATGTTGACAACACCTTCCTGATCGCCAACCTTCTGTGTAGACCAGGAAAGAGGCTTTGCTGAAGACCACAGGATGCGCAATTCACGGGCAATTCAATGTCAGCCTGCTTCACAAGAACCTGCCTTCTTCAATGAGAAGGACTAGTGATGGTTCTCAAGCATGTGGTGTGAGCAGAACCTCACCCACCACTGCTGCCAGGTCACTTTGGAAAGCTATTTGTCAGGATCCACTGGAGCTCAACATCCACATAGCCTGTGATCCAGCCATTCCACAGAAATGCGTGCCTCTGGGCACCAAAGAAATACACAAGGCGATGCATTCTTCCTTTTAGCTCAGCAATGGGAACACCCCCATGTCGATCAACAGGTGAATGGCTGACACACAGCAGGACAGCCACATGATGGGCTCTCAGCAGAAAAAGGAGAATGGACACACTGCAACCACAGGCAAGCCTCTGGACGAATCTCACGGACAGGATGGGGTGGGGGGGCGGGCAAAAGAAGCCTGACCTGGAGGCAGATGGGGTCGGGGAAGGGACGCAGGCCACGTGGGCACCACTGCACACCTCTGTGCTGCGTCCTGAATGCAGATCGCATGCTCCTCCGTGGCTGCTGCCCAGCAGTCCAGGCAAGCTCCCTGAGCCCCGGGTTACAGAACAGGATCCCCGGGGGGTGAATGAGAGGAAACCCTGGGAGCAGAAGCCAGAGCTTTGAAATCAGGCTGTTTGGGTCTGAGTCCCAGTCCTGTCATTTCCAGACTGTATGAACTTGAGCCAGTGTTTGCCCTCTCTGGACTTGTTTGCTCATCTGTCAAGAGGAAGGAATGCCCTTTCTCTCCCAGGTTATCAAGAAGAAGGAAACTATGACAGAAATGCCTCTCATAATACCTGGCATGCACAGCTAATTCCAGCTCCTACTTCTCATTTCCCAGTTACCCTGAGCTTGAGAAACCCCTTTCTTTCCCTCAGGACTCAGCTGAAACCCCATCCTTGGCCCTGACCAGGGAGTGAGCATGGGCTGGCCTGTCAGCTCCTGACTAATATCACAGTATTCCTGGCCTGCCTCTGCCCACTACAGGGCCAGAAGTGGGGTCAGAGGCAGCCCCCAAGGGAGGCCCCAAGGAGGGCATCTGCCTGAAAGGCTTTGGTTTCTGGGAGGTGTGACCTTTGGGAGGCCTCAAAAGCGTGCCTTTTTCACTTCCAGTCCACTCTGCAGTTTGTAGAAGCTCATTACTGCCTCCACGTCAGTTTTCCAATGTCGCCCCCACCTAAATCACACAGCAGGAAAGAGACAGAACCCCAGAGCTGCTGAACCCAGCCCGGCCTGACCAAGGCCTCCTCCACCAGGGGCAGCTCCTGAGACAGAGCTGGGCAAGGTAACTGGCTGAGGGAAGACGCCCCGACCTTCCCAGACAGAGTCTCAAGCCCCCTCCTATTGGCTAGAAGCCTGGCCTGGGAAGCAGAATGACTTCCCTGGCCCTCCCTGACATCTGGTTCCCCTGCCCAGCTTAGAAGCAGGAGGCGTCCTGGGTCTGTGCCCCTGATCTACGGCTCCCTGCCCCAACATCTCTACAATCACCCACACCCCCAGGGCAGCGGGGTTTACAGGGAGGAAGGCCCTTCCTCCAACCTTACGGGGGTCCACACTCAGCTCCGTGGAGAACCCCCAGATCACGACTCCATCCCGGTCCCACCTGTGAGACCCAGGAGGCAATGGGACATGTGAACACTCACTGTCTGCTCCTGGAGAGGCAGGCAGGAGAAACTCTTGGATTCTTTTCTTTTGTCTTTTTTAAAGGAAGGGGGGAAGGAAGGGAGAAGAGGAGGAAGAAGCATTTTTATTTATTTGTTTGTTTTACTTTTGGTCCCCTCCCCAGGGAGCGTCCTTGGGCCTCAAGGGTTTTCCACACCCCAGCCGCCAGAGCCCAGAGCTACAAGGGCACGCCCAAACTCTCGATGCTTGATCTGGAACCTTCTCTGGGCTGTGGGCTTGTCCTCTCTGCCCTGGTAGAGGGCACAAAAAGGCCTTGGCAGCCCAGCATGCAGATGGGGAGACTGAGGTTCAGCAAGGGAGAATCCGATTCCCTTTGGGCTTTGCACCTGCACTCACTCACCTGATCCCCTCCGAACCCCTCACCCGACCTGGTGCGATCTGCTGGCGGGGTGGCTGGCCATGCGGACCGCGGTGCTGCGGCTGGCAGGGGCTCTGCGCGTCTGCTCTGGGCGGCCGCAGAGGGCTCTGCGCGCACAGCTAAACCCCGCCAGGCTTTTAGCCGCGGGTGTGCACGTGGGTGGTGCCGGTCCCGCCCGCGCTCTTCCTCCGTCTCCGCTCCTTGATCTGGTGCCTCCTTCTCGCCTTAACACGAGGGTGGCAGCCCATCGCCAGACCAGAAGCCCACGGTGTAGATATGCGCCTGCCAACCCCCTCGGGGGATCCCCGTACCGCTCTCTTTGAACGGTGCCCTCTCCCTAAGCTGATGTAGGGTGTGCGCCGAGATTCAGCGAGCAGAGGAAGAGTTTGGGGTGCCTAGGGGGCCCCCAACCTTCCTGGAATCGCATCCTAGCCCTGGTTCCCGTTGCTTGAGCCCCATGCAATCCCTGGTGCCAGCGCCATCCTGAGCCCCTCAGAGTGCCCTCCCTCCAATATCCTCTCCTCTGTGATTCTCATGGCCCTCACTGAACTCCACTGCTGAACACCCCTGAGCAGTCCCCCTTCTCACTCCCCCACCCCTAGTGAGGCTGCCACAGCCCTCTATCTCCCTCCCCTGCCTCAAGGGTCTCTCAGTCCCTGGAACCCCTCCTTCCAACCTAAGTTCTCTCCCCTCAGCCCCAGTCTCTTCCTAAGCCTCCTCCCTCCCCAAATCTGGCCTTCACCCTCATCCATGAGCCATTGCCCCCTCTTTCACCCCTATCTGAGCCCTTCTCCTCCCCCTACCTCTCCCTCCTGGACCCCACCGAACCATCCTCGAATTGCTCCGGAATCGCTTTCATTCCACTAATACCTGAGCAAACCCTGGCAGCCCAAATGGCCACAGGGACAGGCCAATGGTGGCTAAGTGTCTCCAAGTCCAGCAAAGACACATGCTGGTCTTGCCTAGCTTTCCCGCCTGCTCCAAAAACACCCCAAGTGGAGCAGGCTGTCCCGTTCCCCTGAAGTGGAATGCAGGGGACTGTGACATGGGAACACGGGGCATTGGGCTGGGTCTTCAGTTGTTCCAGATCCAGCTCAGACCCCAGTCTAAATTCCTTGAGAAAGGAGCAGATGAGGACGCCCCTCACGCAGGAGGAGTGATTCCTGTGACTCAGCCCGTCTTTCTCGGCCCACTTGCCTTCCCCAGCCCGCGTGAACTACCCTCAGCGTCTCTCATGGCTGGTTCTCGTCCTGCTACCTTGGACACACCTGTGCAACCAGAGAAGGAAATCAGAGGCAGTGCCTGTGTGTGCGTGTGAGTGAGTGTGAGTGTGCGTAGGAGTGTAACTTGAACCTTGGGGTACAGCCAGCCCTGGACCAGCCACTACCTTACTCAAGGCACTTCCCTCACCTCCCGGAACCTCAGTTTCCCTGTAGAATAAGGGGTTTGGAAAACAGAGACTTTAAGTGAACCTGTGTATTGGGAAACCAGGCCCTCGAATCACAAACAGCATCATTGTTCTTTCTTCATCATGGTCCATCAGGATTGGTTATTTATTTATTTTCCTACCTCTTCAGCATTATAACAAAATGACATTATTTGAGGACCTGCTGTACATAGGGATGCCAGATGCCCAGTAAAATCTGAATTTCAGATAAACAATGAGTGTTCTTTTAAAGTATAGCTCACACAATCTGGGGAATACTTATACTAAAAGAGTGTTCAGAACATTTATCTTAAGTTCAAATTTAACTGAGGAGCCTGGATTTACCCTACTTATATGTAAAACGGGGGAGACAGAGAGGTTTGGGGGGAAAGGTTTTCCCACCAGGTCCTCTCTTAACTCCAGGTACATCCTGAACCTCAGGTTGACCTACAAGTGGCCCAGAGGGGCTGGACTCTCTTGCAGAATAAGGGGAGACCAAGGCAAAGATGAGAAGCAGGGTGGAGGAGTTAGCGGTGCTCATGGGGCCCTTATATCTGGGAAAGAGGCAGAGGGAAGAAATTTCTTGAAGCCATCCAATCCTGGAAGGCTTCCTGAAAGCAGAAGATGTTCCTGGTCACTTTGATGCTGTGAAGAGGAAGGTGGGTGAGATGGCCTCTCATGGATTCTTTGCCTTCAATTGTTGGGAGCTGGGATGCCTGAGGGCCTCCCCACTTAAGGAAGTCTCCTTTAAATAGAAAGTATCTCACTTTTCATACAAAGAGACTCAAGAGAGAAGGTAGGGTCTCATTTCAACACACAAGGTACCACAACCTCCAGCCAAGGGCTCCCAAGCATTTCCTATGTGCCAGGGGCCCATCTAAGCCTTTTCCTGTGGGTTAACTCATTGAACCCCTTCAAGGACCAGAAGGGGTGAGTGTTCTTGTTTTAGAGATGCGGAAGCAGAGGCCCAGGGGATTTAGGTGAGGCAAGTATCGAGGCTAGAATTTTTCTTTTTTAGAAGCATTTTTATTTTTATTTTGTTGTTTACGCTGGCTATTTCCCCCTGGACCCGAGACTTGAACCCAGGGTTATGTGGCCTGCGCTCCTTCAGCGGCGATTGACCTAACCACTGCTCCAGTGGGCTCACCTTTTTTTTTTTTTTTAAGTGGAAGAAAGGAAAAGAGAAGAAGCACTTTTATGTATTTATTCTGTTTTGGTTCTTTCCCCCTGTCTCAGTCACAAACCTGGGACCCTGGTCTTTATGTGGACTAAACCCCCAGTCACTAAGTTAGCACCTGAGCCAGGAGGGTGCTATGAAGAGGCATTATGTATTTGCTTATTTCATTTTGGTTTTTCACTCTGGCCTTGTGTCAAGAACCTGGGTCCTCGGGCTTTACTTGTTTTGCACACCAGTGTCTCAGCTGTCTAAGTCACCAGGGTGCAGCCCTGAGCTGGAATTTGAACCCAGGGGTCTTGGCTCTGCACCTGCCATGTAATAGGGCCTGTGCTGGGGATGGGGGTTGGGAAGGTGACAGAATCACTGTCCCTACACTCAGGGGACTTCTTGTCTGACAGGGAGGATGGGTGAGTCTTTAATGACTGGGCCAGGCAGTGGTGGTGTCAGGGCTGCGGCTGGCTGTGCCGGATGGAAGGGCTGGAGGAGCGTAGACCAAGAATGAAGGGTCAGTTCTTCAACAGCTTTAAGACAAGGCATTGTGAGGAAGGGTGGAGTAAAAGTGGGGGAGATGTTGACAAGCAGTGGGTGGGGGGCTTGTCAGGAGTCTGGCTCAGCTGGAAGGTCTATGAATCTATAGAGACTGGGAGAAAGAAGAGAGGGAGAGTATGGCATGCCCTGGTGGCAAAACAACTAGGTCAGTCACCTTGGAAGTTGCATAGGCCAGGTGGTGGTGGAGACAACCAGTGTGAACAACCAAGTGAAAAATTTAAAAAAAGGAAAATGCTTCTTCCTCTCTCTTTCTGTCTGCCTGCCTCCTTGCCTTCATTTCTGCCTGAAAAAAAAAAAGAAAAGAGGGAGAGAATTATGGAGGAACCTAGGCATCAAAGAAACGCAGACTCCACAGGGGAGGACAGGGAGCTATGGACCAGGTCAAGCAAATGTAAGACCTACCAGATTTGCCAGAGCTGCAGTCAGGGCGAAGAATCACAGGAAGAGCTTGGCCCGGCACCTGCACCAGCACCGGGACGGGTGCTCACTGCACAGGGCCAGGCTGCCTGAGTTGAGCCAGGACTTCACAACCAGCTGGGGTGAGGGGACTGGCAGAGCAGAAGGGACGGATTGTCACTGTGATTTCTGCTTGTGCCTCTCCAAAGGACTGGGGTCTCTTTCAACACTGGATCTAGCCCTAGAACAGGGAGTTATAAATGACACCCTTTTAAATGTCAGCAGAATTGCATGAGGATTTTTGGGTCAGGCAGAAGGTGTAAAGGTAAGAAAGGCTTTCCTGGCTTAAGCATAAGTGCCTAGCAGGCTGCTTAGCCCCTAGAGCAAGAAGGGGAGGGAAGGATTGTGGGTAGAATTCAGAGATGCTGCCTTGAAGAGTTACCACGTTATAATCACGCTCACACAGGTATCTGAGTGCTATTTCTTCAGCCTGGATCCATGACTCTCCCGGTGCACGTGTGAACACGACTGTAACATGGGAGGAGGGGTCCCCTTCCACAGAAAGACACGATGGCTAAAGTCAGAGTCTTCGCTTTTTATGGTGTCCAAAAGCAGCTACCAAGAACAGATTGTTTTGACGCCTGTGTCTCTATAATAAAACTAATTTTAATGAAACAAAGGAACGACACGCCTGTTAAAATGGCTAACACGAAAAAGAAAGAAATGTAAAGTGCAAGATTGTAAAATGTAAAGTATTGGTAAGGATGTGGAGCACTGGGCCCAGACACTGCTGGTGGGGATGTTAAAAGAGTTTGGAAAACTGGCGGTTTTTTAAAAACATTAAACTTACACCTATCATCTGTCTCAACCATTTCATTCCTAGGCATTTAGTCAAGAGAAATGCAAGGCTCTGTCCTTACAGAGACTCGCACGTAAATGTTTATAGCAGTTTTATTTGCAAAAACCTCAAATTGGGAACCATCCAACTGTCTACCAACAGGTGAATGGATAAACAAATATGGTGTGCCCATACAAAGAAATATTATACTACAGGAAAGAGGAACAGGCTTTGATCAGTGGAACATATGGATGAAAAACAAAGTAATTATTCTGAATGAAAGAAGGCAAACAAAAAATAGTATACTCCATCTAATTCCACTGGCATGAAATTCTAGAAAATTCAGACTCACCTGTAATGACAGAAAGCAGATCAGGGGTTTTCTGGGGATGGCATTGAGGGGTCATGGAGGGTGGAGGGAGGAAATTTGGGGATGATGGATATGTTCACTCACTTGATTTTGGTGATGATACATATTATGTCAAAACACATCAGGTGTGCCCTGGAGGCTCAGCAGTTAAGTCCATGGCTCTGGATGGTGTAAACCACATGAAAGTCCAAGGACCCAGGTTCACAGCCCAGGACTGCCGTGAACAACCAGCGTGAACTGCCGACATGAACTGGCATGCCTGGGTGTGGCAGGGGTTGGGTCAGTCACCTCAGAAGGACACAGGCCATATGCCCCAGGTTCGAGTCCCGGGTCCAGGAGGAAAACAACCAGTGTGAACAACTAAAATAGAAATAAAATAAAGAATTCTTTCTCCCTATTCTTTCTCTCTCTTCTTGCCTGCCTGCCTACTTGCCTTCATTCCTGTCTTTTCTTTAGAAAACAACAACCAATATGAACAATTAAATGGATGAATAAATACTTCTTCCTCCTCTCTGCTTGCCTTTCTGCTTTCATTCTTGTCTGCTTCCTTCCTATAAAATAAATGAATAAAATAGTTATTTAAAAAAATCACATCATATTGTTTACCTGTGTGCAGTTTATTGTGCAAAGTATACCTGAATAAAGCTTTTTTTTTTTTTTTAAATCAAGAGAGTGATGATTCCCCCAAATTCAGGGGTGTGGTTACCTTTGGGCAGTGAGGCCACAGTTCTGGGGGTGGGGTGCTGAATTAGGCATGCTGATTATACATTCATAAATATACAGATAAATGAAATTAAAGTAGGCCACACGTGGAACAAAGATGAGCATGTCTTAAAGAATATAAAAGAAACAAAAAAGAATTAATCTGTGTCTATGCATCTGAAGTCCAGATTCTGAAAGAGGGGTGTGTGTGAGTGCTGGGGTACCTGGGTCTCCATAAGCAAAGTTGTGACGTGTTCACACCATATGCAAAAGTGTTTGAAATATCTTTTTTATTGTAGTTATTATTCAACACATTAAAATAATTTTCTATGAATAGGTTCCCCATTTCTTAGTTATGTTTCAACACACTCTGTCCTGCACCACATCACCAAGTGTTCTTCCCCTTTGTCCAGTGGGCTCCACCACCGTTTGACCCCACCCACCCCATTCTCTTTTGGTCGCCATATGCAAAACTTATCTCAAAATGTATCAACAACCTAAATGAAAGGGCTAACATTAGGCAACTCTAAGAAGAATACAGAAAGGTGAATCTTTATGACCTCGAGGCAGGAAATGTTAGGTGTCTTAGATATGATGTCAAAACACAAGCAACAGAAGGAAAAAGAGATGACTTGGATTTCATCAAAATAAAACTTCTGTACATCAAAGGATACCATCCAGGAAGTGAAAAGACAACCTATAGAAAGAGAGAAAATTGCAAACCATCTGTCTGATAAAGGACTAGTTTCCAGATCTAGAAAGAACTCTTGCTGTCCAACAACGGAGACACCCACCTGGCTGAAAAATGAGCAAAAGACTCAAATAGACATTTCTCCAAATACAATGTTAAAGTGATGAACAACGCATGAAAAGATGCTGGACATCATTAGTCATCAGAGAAAAAATCACAAGGTACCATTTTACACCCACTGGGAGAGCCATCAGAAAAGGGATAGACAATAATGGAAGAAATGAGAACTGTCACAGGTTGCTAGCATGACTATAAAATGGGCAGCTTCTTGGAAAACAGTCTGGCCTTTCCCCCAAAAGTTTAAACATAGAGTTATCACCTACCTACTTCTCAATGTATAGACAAGAGAAATGAAAAAATACAAATCTCACAAAAACCTGTATGTGACCGTGCAGAGCAGCGTTATTCACCATAGACAAATAGCAGAAGCCAATCCAAGAGTCATCAACTGATGAATGGATAAGCAGATTGTGCTATACACACAATGAAAGATTATTCCACCTTAAAGAAGGAACATTCTGACACATTACAACATGGATGAAACTTGAGGACACTTGTTTTTTTATTTATAGTTGCTCATTTTGGTTGTTCCCCTTGACCCTGGATGTGAACCCAGGTCCTTGGGATGCATGTGGACTATACCGACCAGAGGCAGTGGACTTAACTGCTGAGCCACCAGGGCGCACAGAGGGAATAGTGACTTTAAAGACTGAACCAGGGAACAGAACTGTGATGATGCAGAGCCCTATGCCTGGGAGCCCCTGGTAGATAGACAGAAATGACGCACCAGGGAGCATTGCCAGAAATAAACCCATTGCAGCTGCTGGCTGTGGGGCACCAAGTGCCCAGCATCCTTCCAGACACGTAACAGGTCACATAGTCTTTCAACTACCTATTTTACAGATGGTATAATTGAGGCTGAGGGAATTAAAGGATTTGCTCTTAGTCACGTAAGAAGCAGAGAGCACAGGTCTGTCTGAGTCCAAGACTAAAGTCCAATAATAGAACCTAAAAAATTCTTTTCTTACTATATTAGTGCCTCCTTATTCCCAGAGGATATAGTCCGAGCCCTCCAGCAGATGCCTGAAATCTTGGATAGCACCATAGAGACTCTTTTTTGCCCTGTGTAGACACGCCTGTGATGGAGTTTTCATTGATAAATTAGACACAGTAAGAGATGAACAACAACAGCTGACAATAAAGCAGAACAATTATCACAGCACACTGTAATTAAAGTTATATGAATGTGGTCTCTCTCGAAATATCTGAGAGCATGTGATATTTTGGGCCTGCAGATGGCTACAGGTAATTATAGGGACAGAAACAACATTCATCTGCTGCCTCTGGCTGAGTGGAGGCCACAGACATCCCAGAGACCTGGGTTCACATCCCAGAGTCTGGGGGAATAACCAAAATGAATACATAAATAGAAAAATAATTAAAAAATTAAGTGTTCCTTCTTCCCCTTTCTGCCTGCCTGCTGTTCTCCTTCCTTCCTGCACCTTTCCTCTGAAAAAAAAAAAGAGTTCAGACTTACTGAAAAGTATACAGAATAATGCAGTGCACACCTGTGTACCCCACTCAGCTTAGGAAATCAAATGATCAATGCCACTGAAGTCCCCTCTGTCCCCTCCCTGATTTCATCCCCCTTCCACCAGACAGCCATGCTTTTTGAATTTGGTATTTCATGTTCCCCTCCTTTTACTTTGTACATCTCCAGGCAACATGAAATACAGTTTTACATGTTTCTAAGCTTCCTGTCAACAGCACTGCATTGAATGCACTCTTCTGAGGCTGCCTTTTTCACTCAGTGCTGCTCGTGAGATTCATCCTAACATGAATCTGTTCTTTGCTCATTTCCGCCGCTCAAGCATTCCCTTGGACAAAGGTGACCCGCATCCCTTCGCCATTCTCCTGGAGCTGGACAGCTGGGTTATTTCCAGCTTGTGTTACTGCAAGTCGAACGACTGTGAACATCCTTCGGAGTCTGTACAAGTTCCCTATGGCTGCTGTAACAGATGACATCTGTGGCTTAGAGCAAATGTACCCTCCTACAGTTCTGGGTGTCAGAGTCCAGATGGGTCTCCCGGGGCTGAAACCAAAGTATTGATAGCATCACGCTCCTTCTGGAGTCTCTAGGAGAGACTCCTTCTCTATCTCCTTTCCTTTCTTGACTTCTTGAGGCTGCCCATTTTCCTTGGCTTGTGGTGTCTTCCTTTTCAAAGCCAGCAACATAGCATTTTCCAATTTCTCTCCGATTCTCACCCACTCCTTTCATTATCACACTTCCTTCTCTGACCCTGACCCTCCTGTCCCTGTTATCAGGTCCCCTGTGATCACATTGGCCCACGTGCATGATCTAGACAGCCTTCCTACCTCAAGCTCCCTCACTTAGTCACATCTGCAAAGTCCCCTTTGTCAAGGATGGTTAGAGTCACAAGTTCCAGGGATTGAAATGTGGGCATCTTCGAGAATCTTTGTCAAACTGGTCTTCAAGCTAGCAGAGCATAAATCTTCCTGTCACTCCTCACCAATACTTAATATGACCTGACTTTTCATTTTCGTCAAACTGACAGCTCTGAAATATCTGAGTTTTGACTGCTATGTGGTCAAAAAATAGATAGGAATCAGTGGTGTTAGATGTGAAAAGCGGGGAGGGTTGGGTTCGGGAGGTCTGCAGCATAGGGTGGGCTGCAACATTGTGGGGCATTTAACAAGGGACCGTATTCACCTATCTTCATCCTAGGCTTGACCAGTGCCATTGTCAGAAACAGACACTCAAAAATTAAATTTAAATCCAATAGCAATGAATGAGCTAGATCCATTTAATCATGCTTCTAAGAAAGCAGAGATGAGACCAGGTCAATCAGGAAGGCTTATTGGAGGAGGTGACTTTTGAGCTGGGTTTTGAAGGATGAATAGGAATTCTAAAGTTGAAGGAGAGAATAATGAAACCAAAGAGAAGCCCATAAACCAAGGTATAGGGGCTAAAAGGGTCCACATGGATGAACAAAGGGGAATGAGAAAGAGGGGATAATCGAGGCAGAAGCCTGCTAAAGTGAAGGAGGTTTGCAGCCCATAGTAGGTGGGGCCAAAAGAGGACTGGTAGAAGGGGTGTCTAGGAGACTCTGGAACCTTAGTGGAAATATTGGGTCCTCAGGAGGCAGCGCAGAACCAGGGAGAGTACAGCCAGGAAATCGGGATGCGTGGAGGGGCTCTTGATAATGCCCAGGATGATGGTAGAGGGACATCAGGGATGGTGAACACCCAGAGGAGAGGGGCACTTAACCCAGCTGGAGGAGGCCTGGCTTCCTGGATGGGTGATGTTCCAGATGAGTCTTGAAGGGGAAAATCAAATTTTAATTATCCTAAAATGTGGAAGAAATACTGCCTTCACAGACTGTTTACAAACCTGTCCTATCTTACTCCATTAGTTTCATCTCTCTTCCTAGACATTTCCACCATGCCTAGTGTGCTCTGGTTGAACCTGGAGAGCCCTTGTTGGGCTATTTTAGTCTCTATGCCTTGGCTTATGGGCTTCTCTTTGGCTTCATATTTTCTTCAACTTTCGAACTCTTATTTATCCTTTAAAACCCAGCTCCAATTTCCTCTTCTGGTAAGACTTTCTGAATGTCCTGGTCCCATCTCTGTGCTTTCTTAGCAGCATGGTTAAATGGAACTAGCTCACTTGTTGCTATTCCATTTAAAACAAGTGATTTAGGCAATTCCTGGTGGTTTAATGGTTAAGTTTACCTGACGTAGTCCATATACATCCCAAGGACCTTAGATCAAGTCTGAGGGACAGAGGGAGCAACCAAGATGAACAACTAAATGAAATGAATAAAATGCTTCAAAAAATTAAAAAGACAAGTGATTTGCTTTGACTTTTTTTTAACAGAAAGGTACAGGCAGGAATGAAGGTGAGTAGGCAAGAAGGCAGGAAGAGAGAGGACGTGGAAGAGCTCTAAATTTTATTTAGTTGCTCACATTGGTTGTTCCCCCGGGTCTGAGGTCTTGAACCCAGGACCTTAGGAAGTCTGGGGGACTGCTCTAGGCCACCAGGGCACACCCAGGATTTAATTTTTGAGTGCTTCTGACAATGGCACTGGCCAAACCTAGAGTTAGATGAGTGAGAACGTGACTCTGCCTTAATCCAAGAGCTCCCTGCAGGCAGACATTCCCCCCACCGTGCTTAGTCCAGTGCCCAGCAGAGAATCATCAAGTTCTCTGTGTGGACACTGCACAGACACCAAGAACTGATAGTCTATCATTTGCCTATTCCGTGACATTGGGGAGGTGACATCATCGTTGTGAATCATCTCATTTCTAAAAGACCAATAACACGTATTAGATGTTTATTTCCTACAGGACACTAGATCATCACCCATTTTACAGAAAGAGAAAACTGAGGCTTGGGGAAGGTGAATAACTCAACCAAGTTAGCAGCCGGGTAGGTGTTCCTGGCATTCAGCGAGACTCAGAAAACTGTGCGAATCCGAAGGGGGAAATGTGAAATGGTCCTGCAAATTGTAAACGCCTGGGGTGGGAGAGTCCGTGCCTGGGGGCGTGGTGAATGATGGCCCAGGGAAGGTGGGCGAAAGGAAGGGGCCTCAGATGTCGGGGTAGCGGCGGGAAGATGGGTTTCTGGGAGACTGGCGGGTGCGGGAGGCGCGGCGCCGCGCGGCTCGGCCAGGGTGGGCAGGGGTGCGGCCTGTCCCCTCCCCAGCCCCTAGCGCCGCGGCCCCTTTAAGAGCCGGTGGGGCGCCCTCTGGCGGTAGAGCGGCGCGCGCGGCCGGAGCCGGAGCCGGATCCCGGAGCCGGAGCCGGAGCAGGAGCGGAGCGGAGCGGAGCCGGGGCGGAGCGGGCCGAGCGGGCCGAGCCAGCAGCCGAGCTGGGGGCGCGGGCGGGCGGCATGTACCGGGCCCGGGCGGCGCGGGCGGGGCCGGAGCCCGGCAGCCCGGGGCGCTTTGGGATCCTCAGCACCGGGCAGCTCCGGGACCTGCTTCAGGATGAGCCCAAACTGGACCGGATCGTGCGGCTCAGCAGGAAGGTAGCGCGGGGGGCGCGGGCGGGGGGCGCGGGGGACGGGCCGCGGCCTGCCGGACCTGCCGACCGACCGAAGGGCGGTGCGGGCCGGGCCGCGGACCCGCTGGTGGGCGCGGGAGCCTGGCACGTACGAGTGGGCCCCGCGGAGCCGCCCCCGGGGGAGGGGGCTCCCGGAGCCGGCCTGGGGCGGGTGGGGCGCCAGAGACCCAGGGAGGCGCCCGTGCACCCCGGGGATGGCCGCGAGGCGTGTCCTACAGCGGATGCTCCGGGGAGGTGTGTTCCGGGGGGCTAGGGGGGTGGCCGTGTTGTGGGGGGCCCAGGCTCGCACACCCACGTTCTGTAGGGCCAGAAAGGGGAGGTGCCTTCCATAGGGAAAACTGACACCTGGGGGGCCGTTGAGGGAGCATCCGCATTCTAGGGGGCAAGAGGGGGCTTTGTGCCTTCTGTTGGGGCGGAGGACTGACAGCTGAGGTGTGTATTCCATAGGCCACCATAAGAGAAAGTTGTATATTTCACAGGAGGTAGGCCAGGGCTGGCTGGCTGGGGAGGGGGCGCAGAAAGGGAAAGTGTCTCTTGGAAGGAGGCAGATAGGAGGGGCATGTGCAGCCTACAGGGGACAGATGGAGGGTAGTGCAGTTCTCCAGGGCTGGACGGGATGCTTGGCTCTCCCAGAAACAGAAGGAAAAAAGCATTTCCCCAGGCCAGGAATGACAGGGACTGCTTTCTGCAAGAGAAGGCAGGCTGGGAGCAGGTGTTAGGGGATCAGGGAGGAAAAGGGGGTGTGTATTTCTTGGGGTGTGGGGATTCCACTGGAGGCAGAAGGAGGGCTGTGAAGGGAAGAGAGGGTGACTTGAGGGGGCACCATGAAAGA
>RJWH01009402.1:0-22985 GCA_004363575.1 Solenodon paradoxus | reverse complement strand
CACAGGGAAGGGCGGCACAATGAGCTGGGGACCCTGATGGCCGCAGAGAGCCAGGGCCGAGCTGGACACATGTCATCCAGCCTGGCACACAGAGGGCAGCGCGGATGCGCTGTCACCAGGACCGGACCCGGATCTGGCCCAGGAGGCTCCGCAGGGCCCCCTTCATGTCCTTGTTCCTCAGACTGTAAATGAAGGGGTTTCGTTAGGCATTTCACGCTTTGGCTCACCTTCGGCCCACTCGTTTTGCACAGAACGCTGATGTACACACTGTGATGCCGTCTGTTGGGTGTGCACTGGCGGGATATCTTGAAGCGGGACCACTCCTCCATGAAGAGGACTGGCTTCGACAATGCTCGATGTCACCGGAGCCCTGAGCTAGTCCGACTCTTGCAGGTGGAGGGTCTGCCGTTCATGCTGACAGCTGCTGACTGATGAGGGTGGCGGTGGAGGGAGGCTGGGGTGGCTGTGACAGCTTCCTACAATACGACGACACTGACATTTGCCACATCGGGGGGCTGTTCTGTCAGAAGAGGTTCTTCTGCAGCAGGTGACGTGGTTGCATTGCATTTTTCCCGCAGCAGGACCTCGTGCGAAACTGGAGACCATGCTCTCTCACCCTGCTGCTGCTCCCTCAGCAGAGCTAGTGCCGCATTCCAAAGCTTTTGCGCCCTTAGCGACACACAGGGCTTCCTCACCAGTGAGGTGCAGACCCACCCCAAGAAAGCACTCTCTTGACTCCTCCGTAAGAGGCAACTCCTGGTCCATCACATTTTGTCACGAGAGTGTAGCAACCCATTGACGTCTTCAGGCTCCAACCTGAAGTCTCATTCTCTTGCTGCTTCCACCACATGTGCAGCTGCTTTCTCCAACGCATGTCTGGGACCCAGTCAAAGTCACCCACGAGGGCTGGCATCCACTTCTTCCAAACTCCCGCTGATGTTGAACTTCGGACCTCCTCCCAGCGTCACGCACATTTTTACCGACACCTACCTTGGCGAACCCTCTCCAGAAGGTGTCAGGTGATTTTACGCAGAGCCATCAGAGGGGCCTAGCAAAACGCACTGCTTAAATAAGCAGACCTGACAGACGAGATGACTTCTTCATCCACCACGTATGGAGAGCGGCCGTGGTGTCAGCAGGCGTGAAAATGGAATCCGCCTCCTTGTCTGTCTCTGGCAGAGCCCTGGGGGACCTGGCGGTGCATTGTCCACAAGTGCTTGTCTTTCGAAAGGGATCTTTTCCCCCCTGAACCGTAGTTCTTAAACATGGGCCGAAAACGTTCATTTGGCCCACGTGTTTGGCAGACAGATGGCAGCCGGTCCTGGTAGGTCCAGGGATACACCGCTGGCTGAGCAGATGTGGCGAAGGCCAAGGGACCTGAAGGTCCAGAATGTAAATGAGCTTTGGCTTTGACTCAGCGTCAGATGCTGGCTTAGCGTCTAGCAAGAAATCAGCCGGTCCTTCGAAGCCAGTCAAGTTGCCGCAAGCCCGATGGAAATGAGTACGGAGCTTTCTCTGAAGGTTGAAGATGGAACTTCCCACATGATCCTGCTGTTCCACTCCTGGGTGTTTACCCAAAAGACCCCAGAAGACTCGCTCTCAGTGATGTCTGCACCCCCATGTCTTCTGCAGCCCCGTTCACAGCAGCCAAGAACTGGCAACTACCTAAGTGCCCATGTCAGGTGGACGGATAAAGAAGACGTGGTCCAGCTCATACACAATGGAATACTGCACAGCCGTTGGGAGAGAGGAAACCCTGTCCCTTGAATCGCACTGGATGGATCAAAGGCGGCAGGGAGGGGACGATGCTAAGTGAAGTAAGTCAAAACAAGAGAGACAGATACCAGATGACCTCGCTCGTGGCTGGAATGTGAGCAGACAAAACTGGGAGCAGATGAAAGAAAAGCAACCCTTGCACACTGGCAAGGCAGCTGCAGTTAGTAGTAGGGAACGGGACAGGAGGAGCGGGCACGTGGTGGCGGAGCCCCCTGGGCAGTGGTGAAGAACGCCTGGTGGCGCGGTGGAGGGCAGGGTGTGTGAACATCTGTCTGATGCGTGGGGACACTCTACCCGCGGGCACCTACACACGAGTCTGTTTTAGTTTGTAAAGCAACGTTACTGCAATGCAATGCCCGGAAGAGCTAGGGAACCCAAGAAGTAAGTAGACGGGGTGGAGAGAAGGGTTAGCCCGCGTTGGTGTCGCTGTGGAGGACCGCGCTGTGGGTGATCCTGCAGGCCGCGGCAGGTGCCCTGGAGAAGGGCGCGGAAGCTCCTCGACACACCGGAAGCAGGGCCACCGCCGGAAGCAGTCGTCTCACGCCTGGGTCTTGGTGCAAAGGAAACGGAAGCACGACGTTGAGAAGATTTCTGCGCAGCGCCGCGCTGTGCAGCGTCATGAAGGAAAGAACGCGCGCCCGTCGCGGGAGGCAAACGGATGGAGAAACTGCGGTGCTGACACACAACGGTCTGTTATTCGGCCGAAGAGAAGCACACACTGCGACCTGCGACGACGAGAAGGTGTCCTGAGGGAATCATGGTGAGCGACGACGGAAGTGAAGTGAGCCGGAGCAAGCAGGTACCCTGCGGGACACCCTGTGGATGTGACATCTTTCAACAGCAATGGAAATCCAGGGTCAGGGAGATGGCCGGGTGGCAGGGAGGCGCCGGCCCACGGCGGTTGCAGGTGCAGACCTCCGGGAGTACAGGCGGGCAGCCCTGGGGCTGTCATCGTCAGCACTGGCGAGTGCAGTCGGGGAACCGCACGGTCTATTGGAAAACTGCCGAGTGGATCTTCACTTCTCTCAGGAAAAGATCTGCAACTAGGGATCGCCGCAGAGAAGTGACTCAGTGCGGTCAACACGTGCCGGTCCATGCTGGAAGGAATCACGATCTCGTCAACGTCAAGTGGCCGCAACGTACCCGGGAAGCTGTGAGGGCGCGTCAGCCTCCTCACAGCCAGCGCCCGCGGGCCGCGAACCGTCGGGGCACACGCGGGCTGACACGGGCGCGCTGGGCCGCAGCGGCCGCTTGGCAGGACAAGAACCGTGGCTTCTGGAAACGGCGGCCGGTCAGGCCTCTGCAGGCACCTGCTGGTGTCGGTGGAGGAGAGCCGCGTGCTCGATCTCATGTAGCCCGCGGCCGCCGCCGCCACCGAAGAGGACCGAGGAGGCGGTGGCCGTGGCGCGTGCTGAGAGGGCCAGACCCCGCCGCCGGTGTGGCTGTGCGGGATGGACCCAGAGCCCCCGGCCCTGGTGGCTGCGTGCGCCGTGCGGCGGCCTGTGGTCCTGCTGCTGACCCCACGTGGCGTGCGCAGCAGCTCCGCGGCCAGTGTCTGTTCCCGGGGGCGGCAGGCCTCGCGTGGCCTGTGGGCATGTGGCGACTGCGAGTGCAGAGCCGCTGGACCCAAAAGGCATCACCGTGACGTGCATCTGTCCCACAGAGCAAGGGGCCCGTGAGAAGGGCGGCGGGCTGGGAAGGGAATGCACGGAGGCCGGGGGACGAGAATGCACAGCGGGCAGGGGAATGCATGGAGGCCTGGCGGGGGAGAATGGACAGGGGTCTCGGGGGCGGGGAAAATCAACGGTGGGAGCGGGGGAAGGGTGTGTGGAACGGGCAGCGAGTCTGGGAAGAGGGCGGCGTGACTGGCAGGCAGAGAGGCACCGAGTGGCGTGAAGGCTCCGCTGCCCGCCTGTGCCTCCTCCCGCGGGGCAGAGCTCACCGCGTGCCCCGGCCCAGTGAAAGGTGCGTCGCAAGGGAGAGATCCTGGGGGAGACCCGCAGCAGCCTGCTGACCACGTGAGTTCTAGAAGGGGTCCGGGTGTGCTGGCGACAGGTGGCCTGCCTACCGTGGGAGACGGGGATGCTGGACGAGGACGCGGGGCGGGCACGGACGGGTCTGCGGCACTTGGGCGCGGGGAGGCTGTGTTAGCGCCGAGGCCACCACCTGCACGGGCTCTCCTGCCCTCCTGTTTGTCCAGGCACCTCCTAATGCCACGTCTCGCTCTGTTGGCTTCTTCCGTCTGGACACGCGTCGTCTGTGACCTGGGTCGGGTCGGGAGGGGCGGCGCTGGACTCCAGGTTTTCCGGGAGGGCGGCCGCGCAAGTGGAGGAGGGTGACATGAGTTGGGTCCTGCCCTTGGGCCTGGAGTACTGGCAGGACTTGGAAACCCCGTCTTCGTTTGTCCTGGCCCTTCTGTCACCCAGGCAGAGCACAGCCGGCAGAAAGTGTGCAGGCTCAGGGCCCTCTTTCCTGAGTCCTTTCCATGGCACACCCGAGCTTTCCCTCTTTCCGAGAATTCGTCACAAGCATGACACTGAAGGAAGGCATAAACCATGCGATTTCCTGGAATGATTCTCATGTACCCGATTACGATGATCCGCTGGTGTTCTTGTATACAAGCATTTCAGTGAATGGTGACGTCCCTGACATAGAAACCAACAGGGAGAAATTCTGAGTTAAATGCTGAATCTTCAACGTTGGGTTTTTTGCCCAGGCTGGGGAGGCGGGGCACGGGGACGGGCCGGGCCCAGGCATGGGGCAATGAGCCCGTCTGGAGACTCGGTCCTCGGGCTTTACATGGTCTGCACCTTGATGCACCACATCAGCCGCCAGAGCCACAGGGGATGCCGTCACCTTGCCCATCTTACACTATCAGTCTACAATGCAAGACGGCTGTCCAGAAAATGGACACGACTCCCTGTAGAATGCCGGTTGCCCACATCTTTGTCACATCTTGGTCTCCTGCCCAACAAAAACCAGCACACGAAACCCCCAACACTCAGTCTGTGTGAGAAGCACAAACCATCCGGACACACGGACAGCAGAGCTTCTCAGCTTACTGAGCAGTTGTCAGGTCAGCGGGGCAGAAGTGCTGTCCAGTGTCTGCATTCTCACGCAGCTACGAAAACTACCGCACAAATGCCTGAACCAGAAGAGGCACACTTGCCCCACCAGACACATGGAACAAGGACCTCGGCATACGTGTCAGGACCTTCCAGAGACGGCTTCGCTTCTTCTGGTAACTGGGGACCCCCAGAAGTGGCAGAATGGGTGGGTGGGCGCTCCCCCAGCGTGAAAGAAGTCTCCGGCAGCCGCTGGGACTGTCCCAGCCTCACATTCTCCAGGACCAGCCGCACCCAAGTGGGTAGAACAGCCGGTGTAAAAGAGAGAGCGTCTGGGCTTCAGCGTGGAGAAGGGGGATTTGGAGACTGAGACAAGACTGACAGAGAGGTCCAAGGACGATTAATGGAAGGAAAGGAACACCTGGACATAGGGACATTTTGGTCCCTTTCCGGTGCGCCGACAAAAGTTATCAAGGTCATGAGGGACCCAGAAATTGAAAGTCCCATTTTCAGGGCACTGTGAATTATTATCTAATCGATATTGAGGTCCGACACGATGACGACAAATAGGAGCTGCTGCGTCTTTGATCAGTGAGACCGCGACGGCAAAGATTTTTAGAAGGCATCCCCAGGGGAAGTGGGGTGTCTTTCGGAGCGGCCAAGCGTGTTGCCCATAATGAAGGGACAGGGGAGTAGAGACCCGGGTCCGGAGGAACGCCGGTCAGACAAAGGACGTCTCCCTTGTCTGTCTAAAACATTCAGACAAGGCAGAGACAAGGGACCTATATGGGCGTCCCCCAAATAAATCACCAGCTGCGAACAACCCCGGGAGGCCGGTGGCCGAGAGGAGTCCGACCTGGCACTGGATTTTAGAGACCGAGGAAGTGACCGGCGCGGAGGCCAGTGTCTCGACTCACCATTAGGTGAAGGGTGTGCGGACGAATAAACGGCCGATGTGGACGCACAGGTCAGCAGGGAAGGGGCGAGAAAATTCTATTTCCCTCCCGGATTTCGGCACCGAACTGTTAGGTTCGTTTCGCCACCGACCCGAAGAAGGGAACCAAGTTTTAAAGGGAATTTGAGGTTTATAAAGATATGCACAGGTGGGCCATGTTCACAAAGAAAATGGGCATTTTCTTTAGCGAGAGCAAGCTTTCCTGCGGTCCCAGGGTGGGGACGTGTAAGATCTGCACAGTGTAAAGGTCACTTCTCGGTGGCTGGTGACCGTGGCAGACTCTTCCCAACAGCACTGTTTGACACTGTTTCCGGGAGGACAGCGTCTCGGGGCGGCAAGAAGAGGATTGTTTTCAAAACAGTAAAACAGAAGAGTCTGTGGACAGTTTGCTATTTCTGCAAGGTCTTAGACTCTGGCAAGTTCTTGGAGTTTTGACACCATCCTCCTTGGTGTGTTTCCCCTTTCGAATTTTCTCTACTGGCCTCCTGGGACTTCCTGTTGCCATTTTCCTCCATCACATCTCTCTCCTGACTGTTTACTCCTTTCTGTTTGTTTTTATTGTTTGAAGTCTGCTTTACTGAGGTATCATTTACATAGCAGGGCACCCCCGTTCTGCCGCTCCCCTCGTCACCCCGCTTCCACCCGTGCGGAGAAGGGTGGCGCGGGTTCCCAGGATGGGGCACACGGGACGGCAAAGCCTGGGAAGGTGGTAAGGCCCTGGGGGCCCTGAGGCCCGGGGTTTGAACAGGGCTGTGACGTGGTCCGCCTTCCACTGTCCAGACTCCTTGATGCGGGCCGGAAGTCCTTGGCGACTCCCTGGGGGACACAGGTCTACAGCGGGACACGGCGCGGTGGTGCTAAGTTAAATAAATGGGTGTTTGCGTATAAAGAGCAAGGAGACCAGGCTGTCACGTCACCCAGGCTCCAGGGCAGGACGCTGAGGGTATTGCTGCCTCGGTGGTGGGCATCTGGCCCCAACACGGCACTGATGAATGTCCCGGGGGTGGGGCAGGTGGGCCGGGAGACCATCTTATGCACCATGAATCACCATCGCCCCTCTGCCTCGTCGCTCTGCTCTCTCCTGCTCTGTGCCACCCACGCCAGGCCCTTGGCGTGCCCTCACATTCCAGGTGGTCCGCTGTATGGGGGTGGTGGCTTCTGCACATTCCTGTCTGCCTGCCTGCAAGGCTCTCACTAACGCAGGTCATGACTGACTCCCTAGTGACCTCCAGTCTGCCGAATCTCATCGTCACGCCCTCCTTCAACGTGAGCTGTCCCCAGACCCAGTGCACGGCAGGTGCACTTTATACCTCCCACCCACCACCTTCTTTGTAAGGAAAGGCTCATGCAGGAATGAGGGCAGCAGACAGGGTGACAGGAGGAACGAGCATCTTATTTTATTGTTATCTACTTGTTCACACTGGTTGTTTCCCTGGACCCGGGTCTCGAACCCAGGGGAACGTGGCCTGCATCCTTCGGAGGTGACAGACCCAACCGCTGCTCCACCGGGGGCAGCCCCCCACCCCCCCGTGCCACTTTCTACAATGCAGTCTAGTGGACAGGTTTCTGTCCTTTTTGTTTCCTGTCTCACCTGCATTGTAGGTCGGTGGTACAGAAACTGTCGCCGTATGACACACGCCCCACACTTATTTCAACAACTATCCATTCCGTTGCACACACATCCCAGCTGGGAAGTCGGTGGGAATGCGGTTCGTGTCGGCTCTGGGACGGTAGGTGGCGCGGCCAAGCCGCCAGCTGGAGGAGCATGGTTCAGAGACGTCTTGCCCTCTCTGCTGGTGATTCCCTGCTGGCTCCCGGCTAGAAACTCCAGAGTGTCAGGGCAAAGGAGCGCGATCCCTTTCCACGTGGCCTGTGCTTGTTCCCAGCGTGACGGCTGGGGCCTAAGGGTGTGGGTCCCAAGGGAGAGCCTGGCAGAGGAAGCATCGCCTTATGTGACCCAGCCTCGGACGTCAGGTCCCCTCTGCTGTGCCCCATTTGTCGAGGCCGTCCCTGCCCAGTGGACCTCGCCTCTTCATGGGACCGGCTAGATTCTGGAAGAGCACTGGATTGTGTTTTAAGAAAGCCACTTACTCCAGTGGGATTCACCAATGGCTGACACCAGGCCAGGGGGGAAGACAAGACAGGGAAGGGGAAGAGTCCAAGCTTGGGGGCCACCTCAGAGGGAGGGAGATCCTGCCAGGTCCCACTGGGCGACGCTGGGGTGTGATTTCTACCGAGCTTGCGGCCAGCCTGATTGAGGGGAGCTGCCGATTTGCAACAGAAGGCGGGCAGCGCGTGGCCCTCCGCGGCCCCGGCGGCCCTGTGCCCGCGTGGAGCCCCGGGCTGGGCTGCGGAAGAAAAGCACATGACAGCCGGAAGGAGCGGGGCCCCGGAGGGCTGTTCTGTCCACACTGTGTCTGTCTTCTGTGTCTTACGGCTGAAGGTCTTCCACGCGCAAGGTCATGATCGGCTTCCCCATGGTTTCAGCTACTGTGCTTCATGGTGGGTTGTTTCCATTAACTTTTTGATTCGTCGAGGCTTTTCTTCCCCGTTTATGCTAATCGGTTTGTTGAGCTGCAACTTACGCAGCGATGGGTGCAAATACGAAAGGCGGGACGCGTTAGCGCTTACATACATATCTATCCCCGTAGAGCCACCACCTAGGTGAATACAGTCATGTCCATCATTCCAGAAAGCTCTCGGACCCCTTTCCAATGAATTAAAATCTCCCCAATACAGGTAAGCAGTATTCTGATTTGTCTTTCTTACCAGAGTAGGAGCATGTTCAAAGTGTCCAAGAATTTTAAAAAAAGAAGTGATTAAAATGTCAGCAGAGACATTAAGACTTGGTGCATTCAGCTCCTGGAAGAGATGACACCCTCTCATCTGAATCAACATGGAGGTTATTAGCGGGGATGATGCTGAGCGAAACAAGTCAAAAGAAGAAAGACAGATACCAGATGACCTCACTCATAAGTGGAAGGTGAACAGACAAAACAAAGGGACAGATGAAACAAAACCAACCCTTGACCACTGGAAACAGAACTGAGGTGACCAATAGGGACTGGGACGGGGGTGGTGGCGGAGCCCCCTGGACAGTGGTGAAGACACTGGGTGACGTGGTGGTGGGCAGGGTGCGCGGACATGTCTCTGAGGAACGGGGAACCTGCACATACGGGGAACGACACGTAGGAGTTTAACATGTCAAACAAGAGCTACTGCAAGAAAATTCTAAAAAAATAAGACATGCGTGCTTTGACACGAAGACAGACGCAGGAGCAGAGACCCAAACAGCACAGCGGGTAGAAGCAAGAGGATCGGATCCACCAGGGACAGAGCCAACAGGAGGCTCTACCTCCTGGCTGGGCAGGCGGTGTGGACAAGGGTCGTCGTGGTCCACGTGGGTGTCCATCTGAGACTGTCAAGGCCATCCAGTGTCCTGTCACTGACTAAAGGCTGTGCACGTGGGGAGGCATGGCTAGCTCTCCTTCTCTCCACGTCCCACCCATCAGCGGCACCAACGCCACATGCTCAGGTGCAAAAAATACAAACTGAATCTATAAAACAAAAGGCCTGGTTAAAAGAAAAAGCAAATGATGATAATGAAAGCAATTTGAGACCAAGGGAAATAAAGGAAGTGTCTCCTCCTCTCTGCATTCAATCTATTGCCCCCGAACCTGAGCCCCCACTACTCAGGTCATCCCTACCTTTCTCTGTGGCCCGGCTATGCCACTGACCTGGCACCCAGGGGCTGGGAGTCTCAGTTATGGGAACGGGAGGTGGGAGAGGCAGGCCGGGGGCATCGGGGGGCTGTTGCGTTTTAGCGTCATGTCAGCGATGACAAAGGTCACATGCTAGCTGGTATCTGGGAGGGGCATTGTTTTCACTGCCCATTATTGAAGCTAACTTGTGATGAAGGCGAAAGAGGATGTCAAGATGTGACGCGGCCATGTGGACGCGGTACTGATGCGACCGTCTGCTGGATGCTTAAACAGGCAGGTTGCTCGCTCCTGTGAGCCACTAGGCTGCTATGGAAAATGGCACCAAGTCTTCGTGCAGCTTCCAGAAATAGTTCTGAGCTTGCTTCGCACGTCTCTGCTTAAATAAGAAGGGGTGGTGGTCACAACTCCTTATCAAACTTACTGAGGCCTGGGAAAGCAGTCAGAATGCCATGACGCTATGAAAGTCAGTGGGCCACGGGTACAAAGACGGAGTGAGCAGGGATGCAAGAGGACTTCAGGCCAAGGCCAACTGGAGGGGCGTCTCCAGAGTTGCTTGGACCGACAGGTCACAGGTCTGCGTCCTCCACCATGTGACGCCCAGGGACACTGCCCCGGGTCCCTACCCACCCCCCTAAGAAGGAAAGCCGAATCCAGTGTTGTGGCCTTCGGGACTCCAGGTTCAGTCCTCCCCCTGACAGCAGGAACCGAGCAAGCAACTGTGCTGGAGAACAGACCCCACCCCATCACACACGGGGCCTTCCTCTCCATGCGGAACAAGGGTGGCTGCCATCCTTTATGGCGTCCGGCTCCTCTGTCAGGAGCAGATGCTGCTGTCAGCTCACAAACGACCTGTCCTTGGTGTCAGTGCGCCTCCGCGTGGCTGTCCCTTAGCACTTTGACCAGATAGGACAGGTCCAAAGTACCAAATTTCCGAGAGGAGGGGGTGGAGGACTGAAGGCCCCCGTCACTGCTTCCGCACAGGCCACCCTGTGCAGTGTGCACAGTGTCCTGCAGAGAATGGGCCCTGGCAGTGTTTCGCTGGGCCAGTTGAACGGAAAGTCACTCCTGGCATCATTTCAGCTGTCTCTCGTTTCCAGTCGATCTTCTGGCGCTGTGGTCGGACAGCTGTGCAGGGAGACGGCAGCTCCGGCAGCAGGTGCTGCTCTGTCTGCAGATGTCAGTGGGATGCAGTCCCTCCAGGTGCCCGAGGGGCCGCCCAGGACTCTGCCCACTCGCGCTGCGAGAGAGGGGATGTCTGCAGATCCTGCTGCTTTGCACATCGAGGAACTTCTTTTATCGCCTGAAATACCAAGTTCGCCCTGTTCCTCCCTCTAGGGCAGATGGAACCCTGGCCCTGCGGCAGGCCAACAGCTGGCTGGTGAACCCCACCATCACACACGTGCCTGCCGGCCACCCTCACATCAGCACGCGGTGCCCATCGGCTCGGCCCCCGGTGGCTGCTTCAGCCCCACATTCTGGTCTGCCTTCAGGCTGCAGGTGCTCCGAGGGGCAAGAAGTCAGACCTTGCGGCCTGCGGAGACTTTTGTCTGGGTCCCCTGAGTCCCACTGCCTCGTAAAGGAAGGGGATGCATGATGCCCTCCTGTCCCAGGGGGGACTTTTGCCCTATTGGGACCTAGCTACGAAAGAAGGGAAAGTGAGACTGGGAACGGAACGTGGAGGCCACTGCTTTTCTGTTAGTTGCTTGGTTGGTCGGCTGGATTTCTGGCCCCAGCTCTTGATCACTCAATGGTTTGGGTCCAGCATAGGATGGCCAGGGGCGTCCTCCCAGTTGCCGACAGCTCTGCCGGCGTTTGCCAGCTCATAGAAAGCCGTGCGGTCTGAGCGTGGATTTCAGGCGGAGACAGGACAGATTTCTGATGCAAAGTACCGATGCCGTCCAGTTCCCGTCTAAGCGTCGCACGAAGAGCCCTGCCCACACGCATGGCTCTCCAGAGTGAAAGTGCCTCTCTGGCCCATGGAAGGGAGACGCCATGACGACGCACATCTGCCCAGGTCCACACAGCTCCAAGGTTGACCCGCCCGATGGCACTGTCCCAACCTCCGAGCCACCACGACAGCGGAGGGAGCCAGTGGTGGGCGGCTGCTGCGCCCTGGCTCCATGAGTGCTCCCGCCCCGTTCTCTTGTCTGCCTCCAAATGGAAGCAGCCATCCAGAGGAGGAGGAGATGAGATGGTGCCTTGAAGCATGCTGGAGGAGGGCCAGGAGCCATGGGGCAGCCAGCCACAAGCCCTGCTTAGCGACGGCGTCCTGGGACTGATCTGTGCCGCCTGACGGGCTCATCTCAGAGCCTCGGCCCTGCACCCCCGCCATATGAACCATCTTTCTCTGGGAGATAAGGGATTCGTCTGCTGCGGTCTTTGGAGTAAGGGGTGCAGGTTCAGCTCAGTCACGAGGTGTCATCTCCTCCATCGTGTCTTGGGCCCTGGCCCGTGGTCTCGGGCCCTCTACTAGGACAGTGTATGGCTCTGCTGCAGGCACAGAGGCTCAGGACTGGACTCAAAGTGGCGCCAGTATGTCCTCTGTGTGGTCCACCAGGGAGATTTTTAAGCAAGCTGAGGAAAATGCTCTCACGGGTCTTGTTTTCATGCTCCGTCCCTTTCTGAACAGTGTCGAGCGTCCTGGTCTGTGGCGTGGCACCCTCCATCTTTGCCTCTCGTGACCATGGAGCCAACTCCAAGCTCCCTGTGGCTCTGAGCTTGGGCACGTGTTGCCAGAGAGGGAAACGCTGTGACAGGTGTGGGCGCCGGGGTGGGACTCCCTTGAGTCCCCTCCTGAGGAGAATGCTCCTTCTCCCGATCAATGTGTTCACACAGGTCCTCTTCCCACAGTCCTCGCCAAGCCCACAGGTCCCACGGCCTCTCTGGGTCCCCAGCGGCACCGACCCCGCTGCAGTTGGAGCCCAAACCCTGAGCCGTGTCGTCCCCGGCCCCGCGTGTGGGCCGTGCCCTGGGCTCACACTTTGGACTGCCTCTCGTCCGTCCACTCCTGCCTGGTGCTCTGGAGAGCCTGTGTCTTCTGCTCGTCCACTTGGACGTAGTCTACTCTTTGCTCTTCCGAAAGGAGAAGTTTCTAAGGGAGAGAACAGAAAGCCTGTGGTGACACGGAAGGCAGTAACTCGGGGACGTGTCAGCCCTGCGCTGGGCGACGACCAGCTGGTTCATTAGCCTGGCTGCTTCCCCGGAGCCCCCGCCCCGCCCGTGGGAGCACATTTCTACTTGTGCGCAGCGGTAAACTGCTCTTGGCCTCTGCTCCCCTCAGCTCTGTTCCCGACGCCTGGCTTTGACAATGCCCTGTGAGTGGCCATGACAGCCGCCCATCCTGTGGTTCTGCGATCCCTCCCTTGGCTCTGCTGGCCGCCATGCTCCCGCCTGGGTTCCTGGAGGGGTGGGCAGGACATGAGCTGGAGCAGCAGGGCTCTGGACCGCATGAGCTGTCCCCTGAGCCACAAGTGAACAATCCCTGCTGTTGCCAGCCCTGAGACTGGGGGGCTTGGCCTGCCCGCAGAGCCTGCCGCCACCGGCGAAACACCTTCGTTCCTGTCTGCCTTTCCCTCTGACAGCTTTTCTGGGGCCTTGTTCCGGTTTTCAGAATGAAGTGACGTGAAAGGAGAAGTGGGAGCTTGTCTGGCAAAAGAGAATTCTTCCAAGATTATTCTGCACGTCACACACCCAGAGGGAGAGAGAGATAGAGAAACAGAGACACACGACTGAGAGTGACGGTCCTTCCTACCTGCTGTGCGGGGGTTGGGGACACTGAGTTGAAGTCCAGGGCCAAGTATTCCAGCCTGAATTGCCTCGCCCACATCAGGGAGCCACTGCCCAGAGAAGCGGCCGTCCCGTGCTCCTCCTAGGAACCAACATCACAGGTTAACGCTGCCGGGAAGGAGGACAAGTCGCGTGTCTGTCTGAGCACCTGCCGCCACCTGGGACCGCGACAGAGGAGGCCCGTGTAGACCTGCCCTCTGCCTGGCATTTAAATATACTGCAGGCAATTGGGCCCTCAGGGAGCTCTTTTTCTGTTTTCCATGGAAACGGTGGGCCGACCCTCCCCCAGAAGAGTTCCTCGTAGAGATCTAACAGGCTCATTAAAGAGAATAAATCCTGAAAAGATCACCCCGAGGTCATTAAAGCTCTACCGACCCCATCCGTGATGCCTTTACTGGTCCTTTATACAGCATGGTGATTACGGGAAGACGACACACCCACGGACTGTCTGCCCAGCTCCCAACAGGGAGGACTCGCCTTTCTTTTCTCCAAGAGGTGAACCGTTACGAAGACCCATCGTGAATGTGCTTCAGGTGTGCAAGTGCCCGTGACTCACGGGCTGGTCAGTGTTGCTGGCGTGGCATGTCCATCGGCTCGGCCGATGTTCTGTCTTTTCCGTGACTTTGATTGCTGCCCCAGAGCTGAAAGAGCCCAGCAGAGACCACGGACTCCCGCGGCGGTCGGGTCTCAGCCCACCCACCTTGTGTGTTTCCGGTGTGTTTTTCTCTGGTCTGTAATTTGCTGCTGATGTGCGCAGTAGATCACCCATCACAGTCTGCTGCTGTTCTTTCTTCCTTCTCTGTAGCGGTGTTTTCCAACAAAAGAGAAGCTCTTGCTTTTAGTGTTACATGGCAGTCATGTGCACTCTGGCTGGCTCCAGTGTTTGCTGTCAGGAATCCTTCTCTATGCTGAGATCACCCGATGTTTCCCCATCCTGTGTCCGCAAGTGAGAGAGTGTTGCCCTCCGTGGTTAAATAATAGCCTCGCCTGAGCTGCTTTTAACACATGGTGGGGAGATAGGGATACGGTTCATTCCTTTTCTGTTTGTTTGTTTTTCTTTTTTGTTTTTTCCCCAACGGGATCACCATCCTTTCTCCCAGTGATGCGCCCCGCCTTCCAGTCTATTGGGACACAGTACTAAATCTTGAGTGATTATTCTGAGTCTTGATAGTTTAGGATAAATAAGCTCCATCTTGCTCTTCTTCCAGTGTCTTCAGTCATCTTGACCCTTTGAATATCCGTATACAGTTTAGAATCCGTGTCAAAGTTACTCAAAGACTCGGCATCTGGTAACAGTAATATCTTACAACACGATTTCATTGATTCTCCCCACTGTATTCTTACTGATTTTTTATTTGTTTTGTCCCTAGGAGCTGAGAGCTTTGGTAGTGTTGTAAGTGGTAGGGCAGATTTAATTTCCCGTTTTCTGTCTGCTGCTCCTGTGGAGAAGTTTTCCTGCCTTCTGTGTGTCGACATACACACCAGCTTTGTCAAAAGCTTTGGTTCATTCTGATGATTTCCAGGTTGGGTAGCTCCTGTTTTCTGGGTAGACCATCGCTTCATCTCTGAAGAATCATTGTTTTTATCTCTGTCTTCTCTTCCAAGTCGTACTTTTCAGGTGCTTTCACTTGTAGTCTGCTGCGGGAGGGGACCACGGCTGCAGGGCTGAGTACAAGCAACAGGTCACTTTTGCTTTGAATCTGATTCTAGAGGCAGCATTTTTAGTGTATAGCCACTGAGGATGGTCGTCTATCATAGCTCCCGTGTCCATTCTCTTTAATGAGGCGAAGAAAATTCCTTCTCTTCCTCGCTAACTGACAGATTATTTTCATGACTAGAAAGCAAGTTCTAGCAAATACTTCTTCTGCTCTCATGAGATCATTGCGTAACTTCTCTCCTTTAATCTGTGGATGTGCTTGATTCCCTTACTGGATTCTTTGGCTTGTGTTTGCAATCCCTCATCTCTCTGACAATATGGATTGCAGTTGTTTGTTTGTTTGTTTTTTCAATAAAAAGGTTTCTGTTTCCAGCGTAGTTTTGTTTCCTCCAACCTGTTGGTTTGTTCTCTGTCCTTCCTGACATGTGTGATGAAGGCACCTATGCTTGTGTTTAAGAGTGAAGGACAAAACTGACCTGACGCGTGGAGTACTTGGGTCCTGCTTGTCAACTTGGGGCTTACCACACCGTGACACTGTTGGATGGTTCCTTTGGGGAAAGCCCTGAGGTCAGGATCTAGGTCTTGCGTATTTGGCCACTCAGATAGCCCAGGGAAATAGTGTCCCACCTCCAGGAGCAATCGTCCAGGTCTGGTTGCTAACATTCTAGAAAACTGGGGCCTGGGTATGATTCAAAATATGCATACCCATCATGCATATTTTCACGGTGACTTGCTTCTTGTCTTCGACACACATTTGTGATGGGGGGGCCTCTGACTTGTTTGGCGGGGATCAGGGTGTGCCTGCTGCTTCCATAGACTCTGCACCCTGCACCTTCTTTCTCTTGCCTTCAGTGCTACCTGCAGAAGCACGTGCCACAGGAAGGACCAAGGCCTCGGGCACCCTGTGGTCTAAGGCAGGTGGCAGCTAGTGTTGCCCCCGCATGTGAGGGTCTAACTTTCATGGGTCCGGTAAGTCCTTTCCCTCCATGTCTGTCTGCTCTGGTCGTCTTTTGATATTCCCACTTTCGTGGCTTCATGGCTTTAGCAGCATTGTGGTTTTTAAAGGAGCGTTTGCGATGGAGGAGAAGCCAACGCCTGTGATGGATCTGCCACCTCCACCAAGAGGCCCATGAACACAGCCTCAGGTGTTAGGCCCGCTTCGTGTAAATCTGACTCGCTCGTGCATAGGCTCAGCTTTTTATAGTTCTGAATTTACTTGGTAACATCTTCCTGATGATTTCTTTTTATACCAGCTGCACGAGACATGACCCCATGCCATGCGATTCTCCCAGTTAAGGTGTATGGTTTGGCGGTGCTTGGCACAGTCACCTGTTTGTGTAATCACCGCTTGAATCACTTTGAGAATAGAGTCATCACCCCCCAAAGAAATCCTGTTCCCCTCAAGCATCACCCCAACCCCACCATACCCCAAGCTCTAGGCAGCTGTCACTGATCTCTAATTCCTGCCTACAACTTTGGCTATTCTACAGGTTTCATAGGAACGGAAGCATGCATGATGTGTCTTGCGGACTGGCTGCTGGCACTCAGAGCATCTCCTCCAAAGAGGTCACCCACGGCGATGCACGAATCACTATTCGATTCCGCTGAGTGACTGGTGCAGCCGTCGCTCCTTGTGGTTACAGCACATTCCATGCACGTTCGTCTGCTCCACGTCCAGGTGGCTTTCACGCTGGCGCTACAATGAAAGTTTTGGTTGAACAGGTCCTTCTTGAGTTTTAATCAGCATGCACGAGTGAGACTGGCTGCTGATGTGATCACGCTTTGCTTTGGCATCAGGTTGTTTTTAGCTTACGGTATGAGCTGGGCACCGACTCCCTCTTTCCGTGGCTGCCCGCAGGTGTCCATGGAAGCTTGCGATAATCTCTTCCTTTGGGTAGAAAGGGTCTGAAAAGTCACTCAGGCCTTATGGTCCTTTGTAGGAAAATGTCCCTATTGATTCAGTTCCTGTAATGGTCATCCCCACTCGGGTTTTCTTTTTCTCCTGAGGCATGTGTTGATGAGATTTCCCTAACCATTTGCCTGTTTCCATCAAAGTTTTAAAACTGATTGTGGAGGCGGCGGCAGCGCGCCAGCCCGAGTGGGTTTTGGTAGCGGGTTCCTCGTGGGGGCGCGGCCGTGGAGGGGCAGGGAACCCGGTCCCCGTGGCTCCGGGAGCTCGAGCTCGAGGCACCTTCCCTGCGGGTGGGAATGAGCAGGCCCTGCTGAGACGTCGCCTACCCTGTTGAAACAGGTGAGGAGCCGCCCATGGAGATGATTGGTACCCCTGACAACAGGCGCCCCTGATGATGGGCATGAGGCGGCCCCGAGGGCGAGTTACCCACTGAGGTGGCACCGGAGCCACAGCTCCCGGACCAGCAGCCAGAACGGCGCCAGCCAGAAGGAGGAGGATGGGGGAAAATGTCCGTTGGTGGCCCGAGCTGGGCTTCCAGTACCAAGGACCTAAGGGGTTATGTCGCCAAACTTGGAGAGAGCGCTGACTGTACAATAAAAACGGATCCCAACGCTGGATGGTCAAGACGGTTTGGGTTTATCCTGTCCAGTGACACAACCAGGGTGGAGGACATCCTTCATCAGCAGGAGCATAGGCTGGATGGCCGTGTCACTGCCCCCAGCAAGGCCATGCCTATGAAGCAGGACCCAGTAAGGAAAATTTCTGTGGGTGGGAGGTCCGAACCCCGAAGCCACCGAGGCCACCGAAGCCACCGAGGAAAGAGCGGAGGATGCTTTGCAGAGTTTGGAGAGACTGAGGCTACTGACTTTCCAGTGACTCCAAAGTCGAACAAAAGACGAGCTTTTGTTCTCATAGCCTTTAAAGAGGAGAAGCCTGTGAAGAAGGTTCTGGAGAAAAAGTTCGACACCATCAGTGGAAGCAACTGTGACATCAAGGTGGCCCAGCCCAAAGAGGTCTACCAACAGCAGCTTATGTCTCTGGGGGTGGTGGAAACTGCAGCCGTTCCCTAGGGAACCGAGGCAGCGGTGGCGGCCGCGGAGGTTGGTGCCAGCGACGTGGTGGCCATCAGAATAACTAGAGGCCATATGGAGCTTCTGCCGGAGTGCCCGACGGACCACACACACTTTGCGTGGATAGCGACTGAACACAAGCAATTGTGTGCCAGCTTTCACTGGGCGAACTTTCCATGGCCTGTCCCACGTGCATCCTATTGAAAACGCCCCCTGGAACTCCATCTGCTGTTGACTCTTTCCAGACCTCTAGTTGATTGACAGCGTGTGGGGTCTCCGAGGCCACAGCGGCATCGTGGGCCGATTTTATTACCGGGTTACCCAGAGCCGGATGGCGGGTCTGCTCCCTGCCGCCGCTCTGCAGCCTGGGCCTGTGGACCTTGGCTGTAAAGAGTGACTGTGCCTTAGGAAGTCAGTGTGCCCTTTGTTTCACCATTTAGGTTTGTATGATTGGTGTCATACATCTCCTGTAATGGAAGTGTTCATTGTACTGTACTTTTTCTTACTTTTGGGAATGTAACGTATTTTAGGTACTTTTACACGTGTCCTGATTTTGCCATGACCTGGATATTGAAGCCATCCACGCTTTTGAAATAAAAAATTAAGGAAAAAAAAATACTCTTCACAAGGTCCACACCCCAGAGGCCGGCTTCTCCGCCTGAGCCACCAGAGGGTGCCCCCCACCTTCTTAACATCACTGGTCATTAGTGGAAATGCAAACAAAACCCCAATGAAATGCCAATTCTTTCCCATTGGGATTACTGTTGAAAAAAAAGCAACACTAACACCAAAAATGGAAACTCGTGTTGGTGAGATTGCGGGAACATTGCAACTGTTTTGCATTGCTGATGGGAATAAAAAAGAGTCTGGCGGCTGTGGAAAACGGCCATTTCCTTGACAGGAGAAACTTAAATGAGCATATGACCCAGCGACCCCACTTCGAGGTATGCATCAAAAAACAGACACACACAGGAGCTGTCGTACAGCCCGTTCACAGCAGCGCTAGTCACAGACAACATCTAAAAGTCCATCCCTGCGTGAACAGACAAGCACAGTTGGTGTCTCCACACAATGGTCCCATCGTCAGCCTGAAAAGGAGTGAAATTCGGGCGTGCTGACATGCAGACGGATTGGAAAATCCGGCGCCGAATGAAGAAAGCCAGACACAAACAAACGGAGAGACGTGAAAGACTGCACTCAGCTGAGGTCCCTAGACCAGACGAATCCACAGAGACAGACAGTTGCAGAGGCTACCAGGCGCTTGGGGCTGCGGACCAGGGGGCAATTTTTTACGGGCACCGAGGTTCTACTGGGGATGATGTGAAAGTTCTGGCAACAGGTAGTGGTGATGGTTTGCAACGTCGTGAGCGCACTGAATGCGCCAGCCCGCACATCTGGAGTGGTTAAAACAGAAAGTTTTATGTTGCACGCATTTCACTCCGGTCAAAATCCAGGTGTCTTTTGGGGGCTGAGGGGACACACTGCCGCCTCCATGCACGCACTCGATGCTTCTCAATCCCAAAGAGAAAGAAGTATTGAGTCAGGTAACAACTTGGATGATTCTCACAGACTCTTCTGTTCTGTAGGAGGATGGAGGCAGGCAGGTATGAAGGCATGAGCGGGCAGCAGGCAGGCGGGAAGACAGGGGAGGAAGGAGCATTTACATTTTTCATGTCGCTCTTCATGTAGGGTGCTCCCCTGCCCAGGAGAGAACCTGGGTCTTGGCTTTATGTGGACCACGTCTCAGCTGCAGACGTCATGCCTGAGCCGCCAGGCCCCGCCGGTGTGGCAGCAGTCTCGGAGAGACAGGGCAACGACGAAGCACGAACACATCGGTGTTGCCCGCAGTTGGGCTTGTGTTGGAGGACATGACTGTTAAGGAGCAGCACGAGGGAGCGAGTGTCCTGTCAGGAAACGTGCATGTGAGGTTTGAGACTGGAGAGTCCACTGCAAACGCCCAGTGACGTGAGGGAGTCTGAGCAGAAAGCACACACATTACAATTATGCTCCCTCTTCCAAGTTGTCTGTAATTAGAAAAACAGTTCAAGTGACTGAAGAAGGAAGCCTAACGTGGACAAAATAAAGCTTGCATTGTAGGCCCCAGCCTTGAAGTTGACGTTCAGATCAGAACTTATCCTTAAAGGAAAAACCGATGCACGTGAGCATGCGCAGGATCAAACTGGAGACACTCGGTCCCCACCACGTATGTGAAATGATGCCCAGCAAATCATTTGGAAGTTCTGGACGACTGGAATTTGGAATCAACCACACCCTGGAACGAGACACCCTGACATGGTGGTTCTCGAGCAGCCGCTGCCTCGGGCAGGAGCTCTGGACCCGACTCTCCCGTGTTGGGGCGCCGCTGCTGCTGGACGGCCGTGGCAGGAAGTCAATCCCGAACTCCTGCTCACGACACCTGCTGTCTCTCGCATCCCCAGAGAGCAGACCTGGCTGCCAGGGTCTGAAGGCCTCTGCACGTGCTTCCCTTAGGTGCTCGACTCACTTCCTTTTCTGCCCTCGGAGGCAGAGGCCAGCTGTTCAGTACCCTTCCTACGAGTGTCGTCTTCTAGACTTTTCCCGAGGGCTGTTACTGAGGGCGAAGGAACATGGGGACATGATACAGGGTTGCATGAGTCGCTGTCCACCTGATCACTCACAAAGGCACAGAGCACTGAAGGGCTGTCCTCACGCTGAGCTGCCCAGGATCCCTGTGTGCTGGCCGAGCTGTCTCCTGGCAAGTCTGCAGTCTCCACGCTTGGAACGTGGACCCTCGGAGTCTCTCTCCTCGTCTCTGCATTTGGAGCGGACATTCTCTCTCGAGTTCACCACCGTTTCAAAGTGCAGAACTGGCACGATTCTGGACAGAGTGCCTGACCATCGGCAGCGGCGCGAAAATCCCCCATGTCTCCCAAACAATGGAACCGAGGCAAAGAGAGAAGAGGAGACCGAGAAAAGAAGAGACGCGGCCGTGGAAGGGAGAGATGAGGGCTGACTGCGGTGAATCGAAGGACATGCAGGACCCTAGACCGGCAGTCTCCAGAGACATGGACATGGCCCCGGCCCGAGCTCTGTACCCCTCTCAATGGGACCCCACAAGCCTCCTCCTTTGGAAACGTTCCAAAGAGTGTCAGGGCAGGGCCACCAGGTGGGGACCTCCAGGGAAGCGCCAACACCAAGGGTCCAACAGGACGTCCCAGGCTGCACATCTGTGTCCCCACTGGCTCGGGGAAGGCACAGAAGCTTTCGATGCGGGTGCTTCGGGCTGAAACCCAGAACCCGGGACTCTGATCGCAGCACGGCTGCAACGCTGCAAGGCTTTGAGAAGGGCGTGCTCTCTTTGGATGCACCGTCCAAGAGCACAGGCAGGCCAGGAGGAAGACAGTGAAACGGATGTGGTTACCATTGGGTTGTAGCTTTCTTCCTCTTCTCTGGAAACAGGACTGGCAACAGATCGTGCAGAGTTCAAGCCATTTCTTTCTGGAGAGAGAAAGCTGGTTCGACTGCTGAGAACAAAAACACAGATGAGGCTACAGTGAGGTCTTGCAGCTGCTCTGCAGTCGCGTGCGACCCTCTCCTGGAACCGCCTTCCTTGAGGCCAGAGCAGAGTGCCCAGCCCCCTCGGCAAACCGAGCCGCTCCTGACTCTCACAGGTGATGGCTTTTCCAGCCCCAACATGCGACAGAGCGCGTGAGCGTCCAAGAAACAGAGCAAGGCATCACATCGCAGGGGAAGAAAGCTCCTCCGGCTCTTGTTTACAACCGGTGTGCCGGGAGAGGAAGGGAGCCGACCCATCCTCTGCAGGTGGTCCCTGCATGAGACTGCAAGCTGGCCTGCACCCCAGGCTCGGCATACTCAGGTGCTCTCAGGCTCCTCCCAGAGGAGAGCTCAGGACAGCCCCAGCCCCAGGCCCAATTGCAGTTCCCTAACCTGGTGATCAGCCTGGGCTTCTGGGAGGCGTGTGGGGACTCCAAGTGGAGCCCCGCCACAGAGCTCCTTTTCAGTCGTAATTCACAGCGCTGGGAGGGCTGTGTTGCCGGCTGGGAACGGACTCCGCCAGGGCCCAGTCGGCACTCGCACGGCAGTGTGCAGGGAAACCCCGGACCTCGCGAGTCAGACTCTCCCAAAGGGGATGAGCCGGGCTGACGTGGAGCAACGGAGAGAGATGGGGAGAGGACCCGGGGCCTTCCAAAAGCACCCGGGTTCCGGAGCTGGGGCATTGGCTCCTCTCCCTTCCTTTGCGGGCTGTGCAGCCCTCTGACTCCGGGCAAGAGCCCCTCCGGGTGCATCCTGGGCCTAAAGCTGTAGTCCATTGCGTGCAGCCCGCGTACATCACAGGGCCCCCACTCTCGGTCAGGACCCCAGACGATCACTGGAGTAGAATAAACCCGCGCTTCCTCCTCCTCTCTCTCCCTGCCCTCCCGCCCGCCTACTCGCCTTCATTCCAGCCTGCACCTTTCCTTGAAATCCAATGGCACAGAAAAAGAATTCTGAAGAAAAGGCGCCATCCCTCCTCCAGCACAAGTGAGATCACATCTCTTCCATCAAAGCCCAGTGCGGCTGGGCGAGCTAGGGCCCTTTAGACAGCACTTACCCAGGCACCGCGCAGGTCCTGCCCAGGGACGTGTGCTCCCGGATGGTGGCCAGTGTCCTCAGGTCCAGGGGAGGTGGCCGTGCTGCAACTGGTCACAAGATCCTGGATGTTAGCTGCTCGGGTTGGGGCCACACCTCCCGACCACACACGTGACAGGGTCCGCACCCACGCATCAGAGCAGGTGTGCGAACTCAGCTCATGCTGACAAGCCTGAGAGCCCCTGTCCTGCTCTTCCCTGCCTCATGGGAAAGACAGTCACCATGCTGGCTGGAGGTGACATGTGTCCTGAGGACTCCGTGTCTGCCAGGCAGGGTCCTGGGCTGCAGGTGCAGGCTCCTGAAACAACTCACACGGGTCTCCCTGTGAGGGAGCAGCACACCCTGCATTCGGGTCATGAGCGGGATCCCCTCCTCTGAAAGGCAGGTAAGGCCCCCCTCCACCAGGTTCTACT
>RJWH01009401.1:0-22990 GCA_004363575.1 Solenodon paradoxus | reverse complement strand
TTTTTTTTGAGGAATACAGAGGAAGAAGCATTTGGAAGGAGGGAAGGAAGGGAAGAGGAGGAGGAAATGCTTTTGTTTTATTTATTTTGATTGTTCCCCCCATCTCCAGCTTTCGAACCCGGGTTCTTGGGTTTTACATGGTCTGTGCCCCAGTTGCCAGCTAAACACCTGAGTCGTAGGGTACGCCAGAATAAAAGCACCTACTATGACAAGATGCTAGAGATAATACATTCTTAAACTCGAGGGGTCTATAATATTGAGGACCTAGGAAACATGAACCACAGATAAATAACAACACAAGAAAGTATAATTGATAAATGCATAATATCGGAATCTCTGAAGATCAAACCGTATAAAACTCAGCTGTGTCTAACTGATCACACAGTCTCTCTTTATAGAATAGTAAACATTTACTTTATGCAGTCAAAATTGTCAGTTTTCTTTAAGACCAGGCTAGTTGCTGTTGATTTTTTTGTATGTTGTTGTCCTAATACTCAAATGCCTTTCCTACTACAAGATTATAAAAATATCTATGGTATCTCTTGGTACTTTGAATGCTCAGTGCCTTACCATTGAAATATTTGAACCATATGAAATTCATTTTGATTGTAAGAAATGAGGTAGGATACAACTTAATTTTGTCTGAACTACTCAAGTGGCCTAACATTACTTTAAAAAGTCCTTTTGCAGCTCGCTCTGGAGGCTCAGGTGTTAAGCCCACACCTGGGGTGCAGTCTACCTGTAGCCCAAGAACTCGGGTTCAGATGATGTGGGGCAGGGAGGAACAACTAAATAAATAAAATGCTTCTTTCTTCCTCCTCTCTGTTCCTTCCTTCCTGACTTCTGCCTGCCTGCCTTCCTCTAAAAAAATGTTTCTTTCACCACTGATGTGAATTTAGGTGAATGTTCTCTATGTTCTTTTACTTAATTCTGATATCGCCTCTCTTTCATGAATGTGCTGCCACGATGCCCTTGCAGGCAATGCATTATTATAAAGTGTTTATAGATCTGGAAAAGAAATCCTCCCCTTGTCACTTTTCCATTCATGAATCACCTGGTTATTCTTACATGTGCTCTTAGCCCAGTCAGACCCAATGCCTCAGTTGGTGATGTGTCCTTTACTATAAAAGCCCAGTCTTTGAGGTGAACAAAGATGGTTAACTGATTTCCAACATGTGCCTCACCCACCCACCACCATCAGCTTACAATCCATCTCATAACATCTTATGGTATTTGATTCAGATTTCACAGGATTTACAAATCAATTTCAGCAAAATCTCCCTCTTTTGATCTTGTGGTCTCTATTACTAAAACCACCCTGATCTATTTCTCTTCATTTATTTACATCTTCTTTTGTGTTCTCCAGGGGCCTGGCAGGAAGCAGATGGCATGCACTCACAGCAAGAAACTGATGAGTTTAGCAAAGTGACTCTTCACCACAGTTTGGACAGGATTTAAGGAAATCAAAAAGGGGGGAGTCTTCACAACCCTAAGCCTAAACCAGCAAGGGGGAAGGCACCATTGCTGGAATTCGGGAAGAATGGGCACGTCACTAGAGCATCATGTGAGACGCTCCAATAGGTGGCTGTCGCCCACCCACAGCCCACAAAGGGAGGGGCCCCAGAGGACAAGCGCGCAGGCCTCTCACCATTGGCCCAAACCTGCCAGCAGTTGAAATTCATACAGCTCAGCTTCCCAGGACACAGAACAGGGGAGGGACAAAGGCAAAGCAAGTGGACTTGGGAAAGAAAGTCACAACTGCCCCTTCCACCACCACCTTCATTCCTAAGGATTTCCCGCCAGTTTTTTCCCCCACCAAAACTGTTTGTGTTTTTGTTACCTTTTGCAATGGGACCTCTCCTTTCCTTAGCAGTCTGGATCAGCTCTTGATATTTCCATGTGTTGGTATAGCAAAGTGGTTGAGGAGAAGGGTTTTGAATTTTACTGCCTGTGTGAATATCACTTACCTGGTACATGACCTGGGGAGAAAGTCTTCTATCTTTTCTGCATGAATTCCATCATGTGTTTAAAAAAATAACAAGATACTTGCTTCCCATTTTAAAAGATATTTTAACTATTTAGAAATGCATAAAACGCAGTTAAAAGCATCTGGCTCATGGCCAATCCTCACTGTCTCCTATTAACATTGTATCTAAGTTTTTTCAGCTGATGGGGGGCGGGGGGGGGGGGCTCTGCTGCCTTTTCAATCCAGTAACTGAGCCCCGATCTTTATCAGCTGACTGCCCCATGCCTAACTTGGTATTTTTCACATTTTCTCCAGGTTAGGTGGACAAATGGACTTTAAATGTTATCTACCAATAAGGCCCAATGATTAGTTAAGAAGGGGACAATTCTCAGGAACCCCATTTTGAGAAGCATGACATTATATAAGTCCAGCTGATCTTTTTTTAGCCTAACCGAGGGAACCCACTGAAAGCTTTGCTGCTGCTAGAGTAAAAACCAGAGTCCCCTTCAGCTGGTCCTGAGAGAAGGAAGTACAAGCGGATATGTCTCCAGACATCTGTGATTGTTACAACAAGGGACAAAACTATTGGGCTTCTGTGGTCAGGGGTGCTGCTTAACATTTTACAAAAGAATTATCTGACCAATGATTGTCAATAGGGCTGAGGTTGAGAAACTCCCCTTAAAAAAGAAGGAAGATCGGCCTACCAAGTTGTTTGGGTTTAGACAAGAGATTGTCCAGTTATGGTGAGTAAGAGGAACCTGGCATTTCTGCAAACCTTATGTCTGGGTGGCTTAAATAGTCGATCTACTCCACTCTACCTTCTTTGACCTTGGCAGGTTCAAGGCTGGTGGCCTGAAGTCTGTGACTCTGCTTCCTGGAGCCCACCTGTCCATTTCAGAAGACTCTAGCCATAGAATCACTCCAAGCAACCCAGAAAGGTATTTTCAACATCAGGACAAACGTGGGTACCTTTCAGTAACCAGATGTCTGAGCTGATCTCAGGGAGCGTGGAGGGGAGGAGAAAGAACCCAAATCATATGCAACTTTTTTTTAGAACCTAAAGAAAAAAATAGGTGGTCTAAAACCGCCACTCCTTCGAAGATAAAGTTAGACTCATAGTGCTATTAGAAAGGGTTTTCAGGACTGTGCCTCGTCTCTGAACTTTGTGGAAGTAAGTACCATGAATAGATGTTTTCCAGACTCTGAAGGCCCTGTTCCTGGCTGGGTGGGAGCTGCAGTGGTTTGCTGTCTTTGAAATGTAAAGTGTGTTTTCTTTTTATCTTCCTAGGCGCTTCGGGGGCCAGCTCAGACTGACCTTGACACCTCTGACACCTCGGCTGGCTCTTCACCTAGATTTCTCTGTTTCATTTTGGAAGAAGACTAAAAACACGGTAAGAACAGCTAAGGGAAAACCGTAAAATGTGTTACCTGTCATTTTTGTGGGAAGAAGTGAAACCAGCTGGCACGAGAGATGTTTAAGAGTCTGTATTCTGGTGATTTGCTGGGGGAAAACTTGGTGATATTTCATAATCAAGATCCATCACGGGGTATTTCAGTATTTCTGGTTAATCAGCGTTTGCTCTGTCCGGCTTCCTACGTGAGTCATTGTATGCTGTCGTGAGAGGGACACGGATGTTGGAATGGGGGCAGTAGCGTCTGTGGATCGAATTTTTCATCCCATGTTTTTAGCTTGCAAGCCATACAAACCATCGAAGCTTCGCTGTGTGTTGGACCCATGGGAATGAGTATGCAGATGGAGGACCACAGAGGACTAGGTGGCAGGACAGCTGGGCTTGTGTGTGGTCACATAAAACCAGAGCAGGACAATAGTTCAAACACTCAAACAGACTTTGCTCAGGGGCCACGGCCGTGGTGGGAAAGAGCCCTCAGTATACAGATGGGCTTAGGTCCAAATACAGCACCAAGGGTGAATTCATGGCCAACGGGCACGGTGAGGGCATCTGGGGATGGAAAATTACTAAGAGGAAATATCAGGGGTCGGGGAGGGCGGGGATTCTGCTAAATGGACTCATAGGATTCTTGCTGAAGTAGGCAGGGGACCAGCTCTCACCCTGGGGGTGATGGGAGCAGGTATCTGATCAGCTATCAAGGGTGAGAGGCTCTTAATAAACACTTAGAATTATTGCTAAAACAGGCCAGAGGGACACAGAAGCCCAAAAGTCACAGCCTAGTGGCTATGGGGAGCTTGACTAACGGTTCAGAGTCTTTTTCTATGTCGGCTCTCCGTCACCAGCTGGGGGACCTTGAATCCATCAAACAAGCCTTCTGCAACTCAGTTCCTCAAAGTATAAAATGAGAATTATAATCTCCCTTACAGGATCATTTCACAACTAACAGAATATATGCTCAAATGCTTTGCAAAGCAGTGTGAGTTATTATGTGCACCCAAAACGTAGAAAAAGACACCAGAGGTCTTTTTCTGGAATTATGTGGTCACCCAGATTAGAAATGATGGAATGCTTTCAGCAGAAATCTACTGACCTCTAGATCTGAGGGTTGGTGGCAGGGTTCATTTGTGTCTAAGGGCGAGTGAAGAGTTAACCGTGGTGGTACTAGGTTACGAAGACCACACTGCTTATAGTTTCGTTTCCTGGGAACTCAGTTGTCTATTTTTATGCAAACCCATGCTCACATCTGCTTTTACCCTTGGTAGGACTGAAAATAATGAAGAGATCTCATATTTACTGACCATAAAGTCAAGAACCACACTAAGGGCTTGATGTCTGATTTCACTTTTTAAATTAATTTCTTGTACTTTTACACATGAAAATAAGCTCATATGTAAAGGTTCCCCATTCCTCATACACATGTCAGCATACCCTGCCCTCCACCACATCACCAAGTGTTCCTCACTGTTGCCTAGTGGGCTCCGCCACCACTCCTCCCCGGCCCCCGCCCCATTCCCTAGTGGTAACTTCAGTTCTGTTGCACGTGTCCCAAAGGGTTGTTTTTCTTCATCTGTTCCTTTGTTCTGTCTATTCGCATTCAATCTATGAGTGAGGGCATCTGGTCTCTCATCTTTCTTTTGACTTATCTCAGTATAATCCCCTCTAGATCCCTCCATGTTGATTCAGACGACAGGATGTCTGATTTCATTTTGACTTCAAAGTAGCCTTGTGAGGCACACACGAGGGAACCGGGAACTGGAGAGGTTAAGGACCTTGGCTGGGCACCCTGCATCTGTGCTGGAGACCTCTCTGATCTACCTAGAAGAAGCCCCAGGAGAGACTCAGTCAATGTGGACTTAGCTTATGATATCTTACTCCTTCTTAAGGAGAGATTTGTGTATCTTTATAAGAAAAGACATGAAAACCATTTTCAAATAAAGAATACAAAAGGCCGAAAAGCAGAGGGAAATGATCCAACCTTATCAGTAGTTATGTCAGAGCCTTTGATTTGCAAATCTAGAAACCTCATTTCAAGAAACTTTTCTTAAATGATCAGGGATGTGGCAAACTATTAATGAAGATAGTCTACGCAACATGCCAGAAAGGCCATTTCGTCTCCAATGTTGGGGAGGGATCAATTAATTGTGGCATTCCCATTAATTGGAATATTATTTAACTATCAAATCATATTTTTGAAAAGAATGATGAATGGCATGCAAAAATACTCTTTTGTCTTCTAATGAAAAATTTCAAAAGCAAGCAAAAAATCGATATCATGTATTTCTGATATTTTTAATGCATATGCTAGACACAAAATGTCAGTTAATCTGAGATGATGATTGACATAAATGAATGTGTTACCTACTTTTCTTGTTTTCCTTTTTAAAGAAAATTATTAGAATAGCATTTATAGGTTTTTAGGTATGTCTCTTATATCCATCTACTTTTCTTAATAGTTTCATGAAAGAGCTACATTCTAACCATTTTATAGCTGAGAAATCTGAGACTCCTGAGGTCAAGCGACTCTGCTCTTAAGTGGCAGACTAAGAATGTAAAATTAAATGTCTTCACTGGCAAAACCCTAGCTGGTACTAAAATGCTTCTCTCTGTGTGAAATAGATGCAGGAATAGGGAGATTAGTAGGCAAAGGAAGTAACAGTACTTAAGCAATTTTCAAAGTAAAAACATGATTCTGCTCTTAACTAGAGTCAATTTCTTCATGGCTGACCAAAAGGAATCTATTTACTAAATTAATAAAATCAGATTATTTATAAATTTGGAAGATTGTGGTGAAATTAAAAATAATCATTACAGACATTGCCTTATACCTCAGATAGCTGAGGCTGCTAAGGCACAGACCACGTAAAAGCCCAAGGACCAGGCTTCAAGACCTGGGGCCGGGGGTGAAAAAAGAAAAAAAGATTATTACCAATTAACCAACCAGTACTTCTGTACCCCAAGAATAGATCACTTATATCTCAGAAGCCTACCCAAATTTAGGACTAGGGTTGGTAAATTATGGTCATGGGTCATGTCCAGCCTATTGCTTGTTTTTGTCCAGCCCACAGGCTAAGAATGTTTTTTATGTTTTAAATGACTGAAAAAGTCAAAGGAAGACTATTACTCTTTAATGCATAAAACATTTTAAAATCAAATACCAGTGTCCACAAATAGTTCTACTGTTTATGTGTTTGTTCACATACAGTCATAACCATCTTTGCGCTGTAATGAGGGACAGATACCATATGACCTGAAAAAGTAAAATATTTACTACCTGGCCCTGATAGAAAAAGTGTGGTTTATGGAAAACAAGAGAATAGGGTATAAGGTCAAATGAGATTTAATATCTTAGGGTCCTTGGTGCCTGTTGTGATGCGTTATAGTTGTTGAGATGGAGGAGTCAAGATGGCAACCTGGTAGGAGCGTGTCCCATTTCCTCCCCCCCGAGCAACTAGGAAGCACATATATTTCAGGCGCACACGTGCACACACATGCACACACACACACACACACACACACACACACACACACACTGTGGAAGGGCAGGTCTGGAGGCTGAGGGGACTGCAGCAGGTATCACCACCACAAGGATGGATGCAGGTGCTGGGATTCAGACCTGCATTGTGTATTGGGAACTGCCAACCTCGGGAGAGGGAGAAGGGCCATGGCAGAGGGCCTGGAGCCTCAGGAAGAGCTGGGCCTCCCAGGAGTTGCTCCAAAAGTAGCAGAGAGCCCACCCAGTGGGACCGGGACACGGAGCTGGGGGGAGAGGATATTGGCATAGGGTGGAAAGATGACCAGTGCCCTGGTGGTCTGGTCTCCCAGAAAGAAGGAAGTTTCAATGGCTGTGGGTGGAGGTGGAACTGCAGCACGATTGCCGATAGTGCGCCAGCAACAAGGTGGTGGTTACTGTTTAGACCTGGGATGCTGGGGGAAGGCTCTGCATCCCACACACAAACTCCAACCCCATAGGCTAAATTCTTGGGCCCCAATACATGGTCTCCCTAAGAACTTCAACAAATCCAACCAGTGGTGACGCCACAAAACGCAAGAAATACCAGTATTCAGACCAAGATCCAGGCTTACTCAGTGCAAGTTGATAGCCTACACAAGGCCATCATTGCAGGGAAACCTAACCCACAGGCACAAAAACAGAATGACAAACAGAGCGAAGACACAGAGAAATAGACACAAAATGATGGATCCAATTCAAACCCCAGGGAAAACCTGAATATGACAGACATGTGCAAACTACCTGAGGATGAATTAAGGGCAACAGTGATAAACACACTCATGAAAATCAAGAAAACAATAGAGAAAGCGAAAGAGAACGACAAAAGGAGAGAGAAGAAATGAAGCAAAACGTCAAAGAAATGAAGACTTGAAATAAAGAACTCAATGAGAGACTCAAAAGTAGGATGGATGAAGCCTCCAGTAGAATCAGTGAGCTAGAAGACAGGGCAGAGGAAACTCAAGCAAACCAGCAAAGAGAAAAAAAGAATGAAAAGAAACAAAGACAACATTCTGGATGTGTGGGAAAGCATCAAAAGGAACAACATTTGCGTCACAGTGGTCCCAGAAGGAGAAGAGAAAGACAAGGAGCAGAAACTGTATTTGAAGAAATAATAGCTGGAAACTTCCCTAACCCGAGGAGCTGCTGAGTTTGTAGTTTATGTAAGACTACTTCTTATCGTTTTACTCTTTTATTTTAAAAACTAAGTCCATTGGGCAGAAATGGTAGGAAGTAAGCGATAAAAATATTTATTTTCAAAGCAAGTGGGTTATATCCTTGCACTTAATTTTTTGTTATAGTATCAGACTTTGACATTTGTGGAAGTTTTGATTATTTTACAGAGGTTAGCCTATAATTAGAAATATTTCAAAATTTGCAAAAAGGGAACATTTGGTCTTAAATCTATAAGGGAAATTCCCAGTGGATGTTTGTTCTATAAAACAATAGCACATAAGTAACTTGCCTTATACACAGGGCTTGGTTAACCCCATTGGAAAGTGGCCAACACAAGTCTAGGCATCTCACAACTCAGTGTCCTAGCAATATGGTGAAAGGTTAGTGAATTCAAATCCAACAGTTGCTACTCCACCAGAAAGGTATATTCTAGAACTCCCTTTTTAATTTTAATTTAGGCAGCTTGACTTTTTTCTGTTCTGTGATCTGGGAAATAAATCAGAGGAGTAGATGACTGTGGAGCATTTGTTCTCCCTTCCCCCGAAGCCTGGCACACAACCCTCAGGGGTGCTCTCTGAACTGATTAGAGCTATAAGTCAAAAACTCTCAACTCAAGCTAAATATCCATTTGTGAAGAATTTCACTAAAGGCAATCAAACTAAAGGCAAGGCAAACCAGAAAAAAAAAAAAAAAACATAAAAGCAGAAAATGGCTATGCAAAGAATATATGACAAAGAGTGGAAGGAGAATGAATGCAAACTAAATCCTGAAAGGTGAGGGGATTCCTTGTTACCAGGTAATCACAATGGACTTCTTCATCCAGTCACGCTCTGAGAGACCCTCCTGGAGGACCCACCTTCTCTATCTTCCGACCCCCTGCCCCCCAGTACCCACCCTCTCCACACTGCCTGCTGGCTCCTCACTCTTGGCGGATAACCCTGCTTCCTACTTCACTGGGGACTCTGCTTCCTCATGTTCCCCTCTCTGTGTCCCCACCTAAAGCTTCTGCACCTATTTGTCCTGTCTGATCGCCTCTTCAGTTATCTATCTCTGCCTAATAGATTCCCCCAAAATGCTTGGGTTTAAAACAGTAACAGTCATACCGTCCTGTGTTGTGGGTCCTGAGGTCAACTGGGCTCAGAGTGGTGTCTCTGGTGTTGGGTCTCCCAAAGTTTCAGTCCGTACCTGGGACTGGGCTCATCTGAAGACTCACTGTGACAGGTCTGGTGCCTGGGGTGGGAGAGCCACCAGCTGTGGGCTGGAGCAGGTGGGGCTGCCTTGGCGTCCATGTGGTCTCACCAATATGGCTGCTATGGTGTAGTCAGACTTCTTACAAGACTGGAGGCTCAGGATGAGCGAGCAAGAGACAAGGGTTATGGCAGGTGGCGGTGGGGGGGCGGTGGGAGGGAGAGAAATGGGTGAATGAAAACTTTCACCTGTCTAGGTTCAAGGGAAGATGGGAGATGGGTCAGTAAGTATGCAGACTTTGATACTAAGGGTGACATTTTTATACTCTTAACTAAGGCCAGTCTCCCTAGCGGTGTAATAGGTCTCCTCCTTGCTCACCTCCTGAGGATAAGCACGCCAACATTCCCTTCTCTCTCTCCAACATCATCATCATCACTGTTAATGTTTTTGGGGGATTCCATGAGTCATGTCATTCTCACCAGCATTACAACATACTGTTATATCTCCCATCCTAGAGAAATGCTCTTGACCCTTCTGCCCTCTGAAGGACTGCCAGTGTCTTTGTTCCCTTTTGCAGGAAACTTCCCAGAAATGTTTGCGGTCTGCAACTTCTCCTCCTATTCTTCCAAGAGCACTGAAGTCCCATTTTATTTGGCTTCACCTTCAAAATATGTCCAGTGTCTGGCAGGTTCTCACTACCTCCACCCTGTCAGCCTGTCGCAGGGTACTTTGCTTGAATTACAATAATCATCTCTTGATTGGTGCCTGTGCTTTCACCCCGAGCCTCTTGCCTCTTCTCAATACAGTAACCAGTTTGACCCTTCTGCAATGTATGTGAGATCTTGGCACTCTTCAGCTCCCAAACTTGCACTCAGAGGAAAAACCACCATCTCTGGAATGGCTGACAAGGTCCTGTGTGCTCTGTGGGAGGGCTGAGCACTCTTCCTCTCTGGCTTCATCTCCATTAGTCTTCAACATCCCGTGCTCCAGGCAGACAGGCCTGGTTGCCATTGTGACTAATCCAACATGTCTCCCCCTTAGGGCCTTTGCATTAGGCTCTTCCCTCTGCCTCCAGTGCTGTCCCCCTGGGATAGATCTTCATGGCCAACTTCCTCCTCCCTTTGAGATCTTTGCTTACTGTCATCTGGTCAGTGATGTCCACCCAAACCACCGATTGATAGTCACAACCCCATCTTGAATTCCTGAGCCCCTTCACCCTATGCAATGATTCCTTTCTCCATAACACTTCATCACCTCATCTGATCTAATTTAGTCCAGTTATATATTTTTGACTTCATTATTTGGAGAACATAAGCTCTAGAAGGATCTTTTCTGTTTGGTCCACAAATGTGACCCAGCACTTACAAGTAGGTATCAAATATTTGCTCATGAATTTCTTGTTTGTTGTTCACAACTTCCTTCCACATTGTTAGGACGAGGTTTTATTACTTCCTCTGTATTTTTTAATGTTTTAATAAACAAAATACATGTTCCTTGTTAAAAAGAAAAAGAAACAACTCTAAGAGCAGAGCAGGAGATAACATAAAATTTGAAGTCCTTCTTTGCTACTCAGCAGTGGCCCCCTTCTTAACAGGTTGCCCAGAATAAAGCAGTTAAAAATCTCTAATGTGTTCTTGCAAACTTTTTTCCAAAAAATGCAATCAAATATATATATAACATATATATTTACATATTAGATAAAACATGTATTTATATATATTCATCATAAAGGAATCATATGTTATTTTGATGTTGCTTTAACCATCCATTTTATTTTTTACAACTTGTGTATCTTGCATAGATTTTCATGTCAATACCCATAGCTGTACTGCATTTTTGACTGGTTTTTTAAGAAGTATGTTATTTATTTAGTTTTTCACCACCCCCTGCCCTGGGCCGTGAACCCGGGTCCTTGGGCTGCATGTGGACTATGCTCCAGGCACAGACTTAACACCTAAGCCAACAGGACACACCTACCACATTGGGTTTTTTTTTAACTTAACAGTTATTGAGGTAACATTGATTTACAAAATAACAAGCCCCTATGTGCGGGTTCCCTGTTCTGCACCACATTAGTCTTAAAGGGACATCGGTATCTATTATAGTGGATTTTTTTTTAGCCATAACCCCTAGCTTGTCATCCAGTTCTTACTATTTCAGAGAACTGAATAAAACTAATCAAATTGTTTTATCTGAAGACATATGTTTATTACTGTTAAGAAGATGCACTAGTTGTGTCTTTTTTCCCCTCTCTGTGGAATCTTCAGTAGGTTCATGGTGGCTTGAAGCTTTGAAGCTTTAGACCACTTGGGGTTCTGTGGAACTAGGAAGACTCCCAGCTGAGGTCAGGCTCTAACAGATACGTTTTTTGGTGGGAGGAGTTGGGGAAATCTGGGTCAAGCTTCAGAATCAACGAATAACCACAACAGAACAGGTCTGTTAGCTGAACCCCCAGAGTTTGTAGATGAGAGAGTCAAGTTCAGGCGAACTCAGTAGCACAGTGGCTGAACCCTGATCTGGATTTCAAGTTCACGGGATACTAACCCCAGAATAAATACACACAGAGAACTCAGCGTGATCCTGTCTTCCTCTAACTTCTTGTAGGGCACAAAGCACTTGTCCACCCTGCCTCACGCTTGTCATCCAGCCTTCTCAGGTCCAGATTACGTCTGCTACAAGCTCACGAAGTCTTAAAGAGAAAAATGCAACGGGCAGCGTGCGCCCCTGTGGCTCACGGCTAAGGTACAGCCCCTGTAAGGCCCCAGGACACTGGGACTCAAGTTCAGGCCTAAGAAAGATGAAACAACTACCTGTAATGCAAGAGGTTAGACACATCTTGGTAATAATTTTTTCCTCTTAGCTCTAGACATGCTGGTGGGGATCTAATATGGAGCTAAACTCAGGACAACTCTGTTCTGGATACCAGTTTGTGCCTTGTCACTGAGAATGCATGCCAGGACATGCGGGGTACATTTCAAAGAGATGCTTCTTTAACTTTTGTTTGAAGGGTGGACAGGCAGCATTACCTTTAGCTCTTGTCCCGCAACCTGTTCTTTTTTCTTGCCATGGATTTCCTGAGAGCAGAGAGAATTCTGATCTCCAGAGCCACAAGGCTTCCGAAAGGCAGTAACAGGCGTTTGGCTGCTAACTGGGCAGGAATGCCACCTGACTCTTCCCCATTCCCTTATTTGTTTAGCACAATGCTTTGCATAGAGCAGATTCCCAATAATGTTTGTTGAATGACTACCTGAGAATTTAATTCTTTACGGTGAAGTAAAGCTCGGCATGCCTTTAAATACAGAAATTCGTCCACAACCCTAAAATAGTCTGGCTGGGCACTGAACGCAGTTCATGAGAAACAGATCACCTGAAGTCTTTCTTTTTTTTCTGCTCGAGTTGTGTTTTGGGTCCCACTCAAATCACAAATATCTTTTTATTTTTCAATTGGAAATTTTTCTCCTGGAAACTCTAAACAACACTCCATTAAAACATGGCCATGCCAGGAATCCTTTCACTGAAAAGAAAATGAACCCTCATGTAGACAGACATACCAAGTGCTTTGTTGTAACTCCATAGCTTGAAGATGATTGCTCAAAATGGAGTTTGATTTTGGTTTGAAATTGCCTCTCTGATCTCTGCTTCCTCTTCAGTGAAATGGGAATATTGATGTGTCCTTTAAACTTTATAGCTAAGACTCAGTGATATAATATGAGCAGCGCGCCTGCCATGGCAGCTGACCTGAACAAGTACATGATAAAAGACAGCTGTTAGAAAAACCCAAAACCCAAACGATAGGTGACTGTTGAATGCGAGTTCGACATTTTCCATTTTCACACACACAGGTGATTTACCGTGAGAACACCTACGATGCAAACTCAAACATTTCCATTTTTACCACAATTAGCCCACTAGCTGAGCACCCAGATTTACCTGTGCATTCGCGTGTGTGCTTTGCTATGATTCATTACCAGAGCTGGGTCCGTGTCACGGTGTAGTAGCCACTCTACAAACTAATCTACTAAAGACACGTGTCTTAAGTCAGTCATTGCCCAGAAGTAAGCCAAACAAAAATAATGTGAATTGGTTTTAGCAAATGAAAATACAGACCTGACTCAAAGCTGAATGAATACATTTTTCCCTCCAGCCCTGGGTCTCAAACCCAAGTCGTCCATGGCTTTCACAGCTTGCATCTTAGCCACCTGATAAACTCTTACAGTGAAAAACATTAGTTGGTGCATCCTGGTGGTTTAGCGGTTAAGTCCACTGCCTCAGGCTGGCACAATCCCAATGACCGAGTTATTGTCCCAGGGCCAGGAGGATGAACCATTAAGATGAACCACTAAATAAAATAAATAAATGCTTCTTCCTCCTCTCTCTTCCTGCCTGCCTACTTGCCTTCATTCCTATCTGTACCTTTCTTTAAAAAAAATAATGTTGAAGCTCAGGTCCCAGCTTCAGTTTCTAATGGGTTGCAAGGTGAAACACACACATTAAGGAAATTCTTCCCATTGGAATAAAAGAATATGTCACATTTTAAAATAATCTTCTCAAGAATCTCTTTTAGAAATGCAAATAAAAGCTACAATAACATACCACCTCACACAGTGAGCATGGCCTGTATTAAAAAGACTGGAAATAGCAGGTGTTGGAGGGAGTGTGGAGAAAAAGGAACCCTCCCATACTGTTGGTGGGAATGTAAATTAGTGTAATCTCTTTGGAAAACAGTATGGAGATCCCTCAAACACGTAAAGATGCATCTACCATTTGATCCAGCAGTCCCACTCCTGGGCAGAGACCCCGAGGACACAAAATCTCTTATCAGAAAAATATGTGCACCCCTGTGTTCCTAGCAGCACAGTTCACAAAAGCCAAGACATGGAAACAACCTAAATGTCCAACAACCAATAACTGGGTAAAGAGGCTGTGGTCTAGAGACTCAGTGGGATTCTATGCAGCTACTAAAAAAAAAAAAAAAAGAATTTGTGCCGTCTGCAACAATCTGGCTGGAATTGGAAGGGATCATTTTAAGTAAAATAAATCAGAAAGAAAAAGAGAAGTATAGGACTGTTTCACTGCGATGTGGAAAATAATGAAATGAAATAAGTAAATGGACAAATCGCAGAAAAACTCTCAAGACACAAGATGATGGCTGCCAAGGAGGTGGAAGGGAGGAGGGATGGAAACAGGAGGAAAGTGGGGGATAAAGGACACTGGGACTCTGGTGGAGGGTGTGGTGTGAAATACAGACCGGGATACTATGTCAATATTCAAAAATGAGTGTAGCATTGTGAACAAGAGAGATGATAAATATTTTAAAAAGAGGCGCTGGGGCGTGGGCCATATAAAGCTCTGGGACCCTGGGGAACATCCAAAACCAAACACATAAAAATGCTTCTTCGTCCCTTTCTGTCTCGTAATAATAATTTTTTTAAAGAATCTCTTTTAAGCTAGAAAGCCTCAAAGGCACCACGTCTCAATAAATTTAGGAAGGCTTTGTTCATCGAGTGTCTCTTTTTTAAAAGAAAAGGTGCAGGCAGGCATGAAGGTGAGCAGCCAGGCAAGAAGGAAGAGAGAAGAGGAGGAAACATTTGATTTGATTTGATTGTTCATCCTGGTTGTTCCCACCAGTCCTGGGACATGAACCCAGGTCCTTGGAACGTGTAGAGACCGTGCCCAACCCCTCCTCCACCAGGGCGCGCCTCGCTGAGTCTCTTTTCCCCGTGGCAGGCGTGGTCTGTGCCCAGTTTTGTCACTGCAGTGAACCCCCTCGGGGTGGATCTTGCAATGCACGCTCACTGGCATCCAGGCCTCAGTACAGCCGGCATGGAGACAGCCAAGGGCCGTCTCGTCTGTCATTTAGCATTCCAAGGGCCATTTGGGCTGAGGCCCACTGTCAGTCATGGGATAGGAGCAGTCCATCTCTCTGTGTATCTTCCCAGGAGACACAGATCTGCTCTGTGCTTCCATGGGGGTGTCAGGTCCGAGGGGACAGCACCTCTGAGAACCAGGATTGTGTAGGATTCTATTTGCAGCTCCACACCCCGTGCCCTTCCGCTGACACTGTCCCCTTTTCTTCGGTGGCTCGTTTCCCGCTTGGCCCTTCCTTTAAAGACCCCAAACTTCCTGGTCTCTTCTGGTTGCCTTGTTAAAAATCCATCTTTGGGAAAACTTGCCTGCTTATGATTACTTAATGTGAGTCTTCCAGGGGATTTGAAGGAAGCTCGAAGCCCTGCACTCACCATGTGGCAGGACAATGACAGCATGTGAGCTGACATAAAGACTGGGAAGGTCGTCTCTAGCAGGGCGGTGCAGAGTTCCAGCTCTGGATCTCAGTCTCCCGGGACTCACGCCGGCCAGTCCGAGAGCCTCTGCATTTCACTTTCCCCCTGTGCATGACATGCAGATGAAACAGGCTGCGAAGTGCTTTTGATTGATGGATTTTGCTGGCAACAAAATTCCTTCTAATAGTTGGTCCTCCGGGCCGGAACTTGCTTAGAGTTCATTCCACACGCAAGTTTCAAACAAGTTATGGTTTTGTCTAGACCAGGGGTCTGCGAACTGCTCTGTGGACCAAATCTGCTCTGCCATCTGTGTTTGCACGACTTGTGAACGAAGAATGACTCCCAGCATTTTTTTGTTGTTTTTACAATTTTACTTAGCAACATTCTAGATGGTTCTTTAAGCACCTTCATAACTGCTTCAGCTTTGCCGAAAATACTTACTACCTGGCCTTTTCTAGAAAAGATTTGCTGACCCCAGTTCTGAACCAGGGCTGTCTACAGAAGTTTCTCCAGTGATGAGAGATAACCCATTTATATGCTTGAATGCAGTCGCCTCGAGCCTAATGTGGCTTTGGAGCGCTTGAAATATGGTTAGTGTGCCTGTGAAACTGAATTTTAAAGCTGCGTTTAATTTTCATTAATTTCAATTTAAATAGCCCCATGTGACTGGAGGCTATCATGTTAGATAGAGAAGCTCCAGGCAGTTTGAAGTATAAAGAGTGTATTCTGTCCCCATTCCTCTCCCTCAATTGAATCACACACACACCCCTGCCTCCGCCCCGGGCTGCATGGGTCTGGGAAGATGCACTCTTAATCTGATTTCGGCCAGGACTGTTTTTCCTTGCCTGCTAGAGAATGCTGAATGGGAAAGTGCGCTAGGAATGCTGCCGAGTGCACGCTTATTTTCCATTAAGGCCGCTGCTCTGACTCCATCTGTTACATCTGCTTTAGTCTGGGGTAAAGCAGTTGGCATTTCAACCCTGTGACACCGCAAATGAAGGAAGTCTTAATCGCCTTTGAGGTCCTGACTGCCGGTACAGAAAGCCTCACTTAGCGAGTGAAGTTCTAGTTCCTTCTACCACTGCAGGTAGACAGACTCATTTCTCTCAGAAGATGGCTGGAAACTGGGAGAAGGCATCGACACCCTAAGAGTGAAGTCACACTGGCATTCTGGGGTGTCCCACGGAGCCCGGGAACCGTGGTTAACAACCCTGCTTCATGTATGTATTGGAAAGTCGCTAAGAGAGTTTTGAAAGTTCTCTTCACTGTAAGAATCATTAGAGTGGTTAAGTGGTTACCGGAAGAGAAGGGGAATGGGGGGGTCACTTGGATAAAGGGGTGATGGGTGGAATTAGACTTCAGATGGGGAACATGATGCTGTACATGCAGATGCTGATTTATGATGCTGTACACCTGAAACCTGTGTCATGCTAGAAACCAATGTCACTGCAATACAATTAGAAAGCATATTTTTCCTCCCCTCTCTGTGCCCCCGGGTCTCAAACCCAGGTCCATGGCTTTCGTAGCCTGCACCTTTGCTGCCTGAGCCCCAGAGCCCCAGAGCAGAGGGGAGGGCTCACTCAAAAGAGAAAGTAAAGCTGCTGTGAGCATTTGAATATAAAACGTGTTCTCATGACAGGAAAAGAAGTGTGAGGGGGTGGATGTTAACTACACTTCACTGTGTGGTCATATCACAATAAATACAGATATCAAATCATTATAGTGTGTACCTTAAACGGATAACTGCTGTATGTCCATTGCAGCTCAATAAAACCGGGAAGACAAACCAGAAAGTCACAGCCGGCAGGTGTTCTGCCTTCCCAGGTAGCATAGGTGGCAGTGGCATCAAGTGTTTTGCAAAGGCCTGGCCCGAGTCCCTGGGTTTTCAGCCTCCAATAGCTGAGTATTTCTTGCCTGGTGCCATCAGTGTCACATAGTTTAGTTTCTCTCTTGGGCCGTCATTTATTTCCAAGTTCTAGCTCCCACCCTGGCCAAACTTAGGGCTGCATGTATGCGACAGAAAACCCCACCAACAGTGGCCTAGTGTGACATTTTATGATTTCTTCTAAACTCTTGGAAGTCAGCAGTTCAGAGTTGTCATCTGTGCTCTGCTCCACGAGGTCATGCAGGGATCTGGATACTCTAGTGGCTCCACCATTCCGACTTGGCATCGTCCATGATGGCTGACTCTGACATCCATATTAGAAGTCAGATGGAAATAGGAGAAAGGGGAACGGCCTGACTCTTTAGGGACATGTCCCCCAAATGACACATCGTACCTCCTCTCACATTCCATTGTTTTTCACTTAGTTATGTGGTCATGCTTAGTTGCAAGGGAGTCTGGGAATTTACTGTTTTCTCAGAGGTCATATGCTCAACTACAAAAGGAGACTTTATCACTATGAGATGAGCAAAAGAGGGGCAAGTAATGGGGCAATCCATAACAATATATGTGTACTTTATGAAGACAAGGAATTATTTAGCACTATCAGAAAATATCCTATGAAATTAGAACAATATGCAGTTAAGCTATATGTACACAGTGTCAGCATCTTGTCTGGAAGGAACTAATGGTCTTTTCACATTACATTTTAAATCTCTTTTTCATTTCCTCACTTCCATTCGGTGTTAAGACTGTATATCTGCAGCGCCTAATAGTTACTCAATAAATACTTTTCTAATGAGAAAATAAATGGCAGTCAGTGGCATTTTCACATTTTAAAAATATTCTTTCTCACCAGATACTTGGTAAGGAATTGTTAAGGGAAATTTCTGGTCTGGGTCCAGTGCCAGGCATTGTTTTACATGAGACATCGTTCTACAGGCGGACACACAAGGCCAAGGACACGCTAGTATAACACAGGAAGGTTAAATAAGTTGGTCAGAGAAGGTGTCTCTGAGCATGTCGCTTAGGCAGACACCTACTGTCTCAAGTGAGAACAGGTGATAACAATGACTGAAGGGATGAGAGTGATCTGCTTGTGGGAGCAGGAAGAGAAAGACAATTTCAGGAAGAGGGAGCAGTGTGTGTCAGGACTGGCTCAAATGCAGAACAGAAAACACACCAGATGGCTGGCGTGTGGTCAAAGGAAGGGAAAGATGGTTCAAGGTCAGAGAAGTAGGCTGAGGTCAGGAGATACAGGATGCAAGCACGATAAAGACTGATTTCATTCCAAGTTAACAGGAAGTCATGGTACTTGATCTGGCTTGTGTGTATAAAGCATGCTCTTGTGTTGTTTGATGAGTGAGCTGTAGAGGACGGTGCCGTCCGGGAAAGCTGAATGGAGTCTATGGAGGCAGTCCAGGTGAGACCTGAAGCTAATTGGAACAGGAGGCGGTACTAGACAAAGAACAAGTAGAAAGGTGCAAGGAAAAGTTGACAAACAAGGGAAGAAAGAGACTATCTGATGACCTCACTCATAGGTGGACTGTGAACAGACAAAACAAAGGAACAGATGAAACAAAACCAACCCTCGGACACTTGCAATAGAACTGAGGTGACCAGTAGGGAAGGGGATGGGAGGGAGGGGGCAAGTGGTGGCAGAGCCCACTGGACAGTGGGGAAGAACACGTGGTGATGTGGTGGAGGGCAGGCTGTGTGGACATATACCTGAGGGATGGGGAACCTACACATATGACGTTATTTCAATGCGTAGTATAATTACTACAATAAAAAGATATATAAAGAATATCTGATTTATTTTTCATGTAAGACTGTGTAGAGGCTTAAAATTTCACAGCCACTGTCTCAGCTGTGTTAAGGTCAGTGGCTTGTTGAAACTGTCTCATGCAGGCTTGCCAGAGTGACTCTGCACTCCTCTCCCCAACTCTGCATTCAATGACACCCCATTGGTAGCTCAAAAATCGCCAAGGCCAGAGTAGTGACACCCTGGCTGCAGGCAAATACCACAGAGCAGGACTTAACACATCAGAGATTGAGGTGCGGGGCGGGGGTGGGGGACGACGGGTTCTTAAACATTTCCCCATCACACCGCTGGAAGTTTTTATTTACTCCACTTCCTTCATCTTAGACCCTCCATTTCTCCCAATCAGAAAAATATCTAAAGGCCATAGCCTGAAAAACTCAGTTACCAAACTGTGTTGTCTCAATCCCTTTGTGTTTTTAATTGATTCAGGGATCTTCCTAACTCTTCCCAGGTTCTCTCTAAGTTCGCGGGAATGGGGTCAGAAGAGGGTCCCTTCTCCACTTTGGGTCCCTCTGGCATATGGCTCCCCTCCTTGGTCTACTATTATTACTCCTAATAATAGATTCTCTCAGGCAAAGTGGGGTCCATGAGCCATCATGTCTTCTGACAGAAGCAGAGCTGGGATGCGTCCACATTCTGGAATACAACTCTCCTTCTCTCCTTTTCCTCTTTGAAAGCCCTCCCCCAACCCATCATCTTGACTTAAGCCTTCATCCCCGGGTGGTGGACATTTTTTTCCAAAATCTTTGCATAAGACTGGTGCTCAAGGAAGAGGTACCATATTTATCTAAGGGCATCCTGCACTCCTTGGCCTATTGCCATATCTCCCCAGGGACATGCATGCTCCAGACTGAGAAGTTCAGCCTTCGAGGGTAAATAGAACGTAGGTCGGTGAAACGGTGGGGAAGAGCAAGTTGGTGGGAACTTGCAAGTTAGAAAACTACAAGCTGGGCTTGGGTTTCGTGATTAGAGAAGCTGGCCGGGCACTGCACGGGGTAAGCCCAGGTAAGTAATTGGGGGACAAATTATGGAAGACTTCAGAGGCCACGATAAACATTTAGAACTCATTCTGCAAAAAATGAAGAAGAAAACCATTTTAAAGATTTCTGAAAAATATTATGGTTTGGGAAGCTTGATAGATGGATTGGAAAGTCCAGAGCCTGGGGACAGGATGAGTCTTTTGTCGTGGTAGAGTAATGTCAACTGAGATTGTGTCAGCTCAAATGGTAAAGCAAGGTAGAGGGTATGAAGAACAAAGAAGGTGAACTGGACTCAGTGAGTAGGTTTAAGAAAGAGGAGGAAACAGTGAAAGAGGAAAAGACAGTGTTACACGTGCGACTCCAAGAAAACCTGGGCATGCAGAGATGTGTAAATAAGGTCTTTGAGATTCCTCTCAACTGTGTCGCATTGGAAGAAAAGAAAGCTGAGAGGAAATTTGCTCATTTACTTCCTGTTCGAGGAATTAAAGGAAGTAGGGATTTGGTTTATCAGAAAGCAACATGATTGCTGGATTCCGTCCATTAGGAAGACAAAAGCATTAGTTGAGCCAAGAACCTATTGAGGAGACATGACCGAATCTTCCATGGGTAAGCACCAGTTAAATGAAATCCAGTGATCTGGGGTCAAATATTGATATTCCCACGCTCCCCTTGAAGGTCTTTCTCCCCAGGGGCCCAGTGTATGCCTAAGAATCGCCATTATGGGTAGGTTTTGGTCTGTTCCACTTTGCCTGAGAGAATCTTGGTACATTGGCACAAGTATTTTTTGAAGGGAAAGGTGCAGGCAGTAATGAAGGAAGGAACAGGCAGGCAGGAAGAGGCAGGAGGAAGAAGCACCCCGTTCATTTTTAATTTAGTTGATCATGCTGGTTGTTCCCTGCGGGTCCAGGACTTGAACCCAGAGGTATGTGGCCCGTGTCCTTTGGAGGCAAATGACCCAACCGCTGCTCCACCCAGGGTGCGCCTATTGGCACACTTATTAACAGCTCCCTCCTCCTCTCAGTCCTCTGAGTTGTCATTTGATCAATGAAGAGTCATCCAGACACCCTATTCTCACCTTTCTCAATTTATACAAATCCAACATGTAGGGACAATGATCGTCCAGAAACCATCTGGGAGATGACTTCCAAAAACAATCCAAGAGGAAAGCTAGTTTACAGAATGGCGGGGCCAAAGTGGCAGGAGTTAGGTGGCCTTGGGCGAATCAAGGAATATCCGTCAGCTGCCTTAGTCTGTGAAATGGTGATAGTGATCTCTTTGCGTTCCCTACTGAGAACGCTGAGATTCAAACATTGCGAAAGACTCTTGCAAGAGGCACCACAGCAGGTTTCACAAGCAAACACTAATAGCACTGAAGCGTTTGTGCATCCTTCCTCCTAGTCGCCTCTGCATTTTCACCCTCCTTCACCCGCCACCCTTCAGACTTGGGCACTACCAGATGGCTCTCCCCTCGTGGCGCTCTAAAGAGCCGCCACTAGGACAATGCTGCTCCTGCCACCTTCAAAACGGAATATGTAGCTCAGTTCTTCGGGCCCTCAGTACTGGCTCACGCAGCCGTGGGGTGGCAGGTCTCTTCCAACAGCCGCCAACAAGACGTGAGCTGTTTATTTACAAGCACAACAAAAGAGAGGCAGCAAATGGGGATTTTGCATTTCGACTCCTGGTACATCTTAGAATGGTAATTTATTCTTTCTTATACTTCCAGGTGTCTCCGATGTGGTTGTGGAAGACACAGCTTCTTGTCCTTTTAAACCTGGTCCTCGTCAGCAAACTCCGTGGGGCTAGATGGTTTCCTAAAACTCTGCCCTGCAATGTCAGTTGGGATGACCCAAAGACCCTTGTGGTGGTGGACTGCACAGATAAGCATCTGACGGACATTCCTGCGGGCATTCCCAGCAACGCCACCAACCTCACCCTCACCATTAACCATATCCTGGACATCTCCCCAGCCTCCTTCGACAGGCTGAACAACCTGGTGGAGATCGATCTCAGATGCAACTGTATACCTATCCGACTGGGGCCCAAAGACCACGTGTGCACCAGAAGGCTACAGATCCAACCCCACAGCTTTAAGTACCTCACTTCTTTAAAAGCCCTTTACCTCGATGGAAACCAGCTTCTAGAAATACCTCAGAATCTTCCTCCCAACTTACAGCTGCTGAGCCTCGAGGCCAACAACATCTTTTCCATCACGAAACAGAATCTAACAGAACTAGCAAACATAGAAAGACTCTACCTGGGTCAAAACTGTTATTTTCGCAATCCCTGTAATGTGTCCTATTACATCGAAGAAGATACCTTCCTAAATATGAGCCGTTTAAAATTGCTCTCCCTAAAAGATAACAATATCTCAGCTGTTCCCACCGTCTTGCCATCTACTTTAACAGAACTGTATCTTTACAATAATATCATCGCGACAATCCAAGAGGATGATTTCAATAACCTCAATCAACTGCAAATTCTTGACCTAAGTGGAAATTGCCCTCGGTGTTATAATGTCCCATTCCCTTGTACACCCTGTGAAAATAATTCTCCCCTCCAGATCCATATAAATGCTTTCGATGCATTGACAGAATTGCATGTTTTACGTCTACATAGTAACTCTCTTCAGCATGTTCCCCAGAGATGGTTTCAGAACCTCAAAAACCTAAGGGAACTAGATCTTTCCCAAAACTTCTTGGCCAAAGAGATTGGGGATGCCAAATTCTTGCATCATCTTCACAATCTTGTCCAACTGGATCTGTCTTTCAATTA
>RJWH01009400.1:0-23003 GCA_004363575.1 Solenodon paradoxus | reverse complement strand
AATTTATATTGTCTCAACAGAACATGGTTAATTGTTTCCCTTAGAAGGGGAGCAGGGAAGGACCTCATCCACTATTTTAGGCTAGGTTCTCCTTTGACTTACATGGGAGGATATAACAAAGTAGACCAGAATTTGTTATTAATGCTGAAAATTATGTTAAGAATTTTCATCCAAGTCTGGCATGCAGAAAACTATTAGCAACATCATTTCTCCCATTCTTCAGAAACTTAGGAAACCATAAAAAATATATATATAAATGTGTAGGACAGAGAATTGAGAAAGATAGACAACTGAGTTCTGGTTTTAATTTTATCTCACCTGTAAATTCTTATAAGTCATTTCTTTGTCTTGCAAGAAAAACTGCTCTGCTTAGAAAAACAGTTGCCTTCAACATAAATACTTTTCAAAAGCAGATACCCTTAACACACCCATTGATAGTAGAAATAAGAGCTGACATGGTTTGGGTAGAAACGTGGGAAAATTGAAGGTAAATAGCATATATTTTCATATACAAATATTCTAGAAATTGGTAATGGAACTACAATTCCTGAAGAATGAATAAGAAAAGACAAGAAGGTTAAACTTCTAGAATTTGTGTGATATCTACATTATGTCAGAGCAACTAGTTAAAAATTCCCAGAAAATTGCATTCTGAACAGTCTGACATTGTATTGGATTAGACCCCACATAGTAGGCATTCAACAAATACAAATAATAATTATTTAATAAAAGCTTTAACTTTTCAGTCTATTGCATTAGTAGGTAACTAATGTTTTATTATTTTGCTGTAAAAACACTAGGCAACTTGACTGACAACTCTGATTATACAGGTCACTTCCATAATCTTTGTTTTGTACCCTTCAACTAACAACTCCCCATTTTCCCTACCTCCCTGGCCTGGTAATCACTCTTTTACTCTCTGCTGCAAGGTATTGAACTTTTTATAGATTCCAAATATAAGTGAAATTATGCATTTTTTTTTGTTTTTGTGTCTGGCTTGTTTCATCTAGTAGCCTCCATGTTTATTCATGTTTTTGCAAATGTGAAGATTGTCTTTTTATTAAAGCTGAATAATACTCATATATATTATAGGACTTAGCTGTTATATATGTAGTAATCATCTATATATATATGTGTCAAATAATCTTGCATACCTTTAATATATACAATTTTTATTTACAAAGTAAATTTAAAAGAAATAAGAGAAAAAAATTAGAACACCTTGATTCTACTTTGTACTGTGTATAGAGTCCCGGATCATGCAAAACCATTTGGATAAGTACTTTCAAGTTCTTAAAATTTAGTTCAGTCTCTTCTCTCTTTGTACAAAGTGGCATGTCCAAAAGTAGAAAGAAAAAAAAACAAGGTAATAAATGGAAACATGTCATTGGTAACAAGAGAGAGCTCTAATGATTTACTTTAAATGTCTCTAAGCTTTGAAACTAAGGAGAACTTAATTTACATCTACAGAACCTTATGTACTTAAATGAGCTATTTTTGTTCTCTTTCATGCAGTCTCCCTCTTGTGTTCCTGCTGGGTTCTGGAGACAAATCAAAATAAATTTACAGTAATAAAATTAAGGGCTTAAACATGCTGTTCTTGTAGATGTTCATAAAGTTGTTTTTTTTTCCCACCTACTGTTATTTGCCATGTAGTTTCAAATACTCTTTATTTGGTTGATAGGAAAGCTATTTTATAACAAAAGTACAAAATGTCATTTTGAAAGCTTAATAACTTTAAAAAATTTCATTGCAGACCATAGAGAATGCAGCAATTTGTGGCTGTTAGAAAAATATCACTGAAAGTATTGAGTTAACATATGCATACACCAACAACTCTCCTTTCTTCTTTAACTTTCCAGTCAAATAAAAACATTTTTGCAAGTTTTAAATGAAATTATGTTCTGAAATTTAAATCATATGCTTTCCTTGGCATGAGAAAGACTACTGACCTTCTTTAAATACATAAAGTAGGGTGTCTCGTGTTGTTTGAAGATATTTTGAGTTTGCTTTTTAATGTGAGCCCTATGTGAACAAGGAGCTTTGCTTGAGCATGTTTTGAAAGTAGAGGGAGTGCCCGATCCCAATTCTCTAGTGGAGAGCTGGCAAGTTGCCCTACTCAATATTAATCCACTGAGCAGAAAAATATTGATGCTCACAGAAGAAAATAATTAAATATACACTTAAAAAAGTAAATAAAATGTGTTATTCTATAAGCATTTGAGGATTAGGCAGAATCAGACAATTAAACTTTTATTGACACACTGATACTAGCAATGGTAAAAAGAAAGAATACCATAAGGTTTACTTATTGTGTCTTGAAATTCTCATAATAATAAAAAGTATTATTAATGGTATCATATAAAGATAAGAATCATCTAATTTCATAATCTCTGCCAATAAAACAGAGATCTAAGTTTAAAATATTAGACATGGAAAGAGTCACAGAAGACATTTACTGGTCTTTTTTAACCTCTGTGCTTTTATTATGGATTAATTTCATCTCCACTGAACTACAGACTCATTGATTTACAAAACTGAGGACTTGAAGGTAAGCAATTTCACAGAAAATTTTGTTTTCTTGACCAGATAGAGATTATTGTGATATCTTAAAATGACTGCATGCATACATTATTATAAGACTCAACTATATTTCCTGCAACATGTGCAATGGTCCAAGACTCACATTGAAGTTCAACTATCCTCAAACCCTTCTGACCTTGGTATATAGCGGTCTTTGATAATACTATGTCACTAAGCAAAACTGGGGCAGATGGTGACTTACAACATGCATTCATAATGCAACATGAATGAGTAAAAATAATGTTGTTAGTCTGAGAGCATTTTAAAATGATTCTATTAAGTTGACATGGAACCTTAAAAGTGAAAAGCTAGAATGATTAGACTCTCAGTAAACCTTCTACTTCATTAGTGATTGAATTATTGAAGTAAGCATACCACTTTTTTCTTTGTGCCCAACTTGTTATTAGATGCTCAATAAATACTCCTTAGAAAATGAATAAATGAATTTCCTTTTAATTTTATGTAAGGAGTAACCATAAGCATCTCATCCTCAGAGCCCAGCAGTGTTTGACACAAACCCTCAATAAAGGTTTATTCCACTTTTATTTTAAACAACATAAAAACATATGAACATATCTCAAATTTATTATCAATAATAATCCTTATTAACCTCAAACTCTGCAAGATACCTCTTATCATGAATTCTTAAATACCTGAGGATTTCCATTTAAAGTTATCTATATATTTAACAAAAACAGTTTTATGTGAAATATACAAATAGCGCCTCTTCAAGAAAGTGTAAAATGTAAAAATAAATTTTTCAGCTTCATTGAAGTATAATTAACTGCAATATATTTAATATTTATAGCATGACAATTTGTAGATATACATTCTGAGAAAGTATGCTATGATGGAGAAAGTAACTCTTTTCAGAGTGCTTAAATGGTTTAGAAAAAGGCAAAGTCCTAGAGAACAAAGAGACATTGGTTTGAATACTAAGTTACAAACTGTGCAATCTGAGGTGATTCATTAAACTGCTCCAAGTCTGTTTCCTCTCATGTAAAATATGGTTAGATAACTAATTATTGGATATGAAACTTGAGTGCAAATAACTGGATAGAACAGATACTTAAATACAACAATTTCTCAAATGTATATTTTTGGATTCTTTTATTTCTTACTAGTCATAGTTTTATAGACATTGCTAAGGTGTTCTTAATTAAAATGCAATTTTCTGATAAATATTTCAGTTCTGACAAGAATGATTAGACATTTGTCTACAGACAAGTTATAAGCTCTGGGATGACACTACTTTAGTATTATTATCATTGTGCTTGGAGGCAAAAGAACTACTTTAGAATCCTGGCTCTTCCATTTGCTGTGATTTGGGGCAATTTAGTCTTCCTGAGTTTTATATGCCACACCTCTAAAATGTGGGTAAAAATACCTGCCTCACCTACTTCTAAAGTTACTCTGAAAAACAAAAGAGCTAATGGGTGTGAAAAATTCTTTATAAAGTGCCCAAAACCATGAATCTGTGAGGTATTTATTATTATTTTTCTCTTTGTGCTTGATTTGCCTTGGTAGTCATGTTCATTGATTTGTCAGAAACTGTTGTTTGGTGGATAAGAGCATTGATTGTGCAATGAAAGAAATTGGTTAAGAAACATCACATGTCATCTACAATGATTTTCTTAGCTGAGGTAGAACTTAAAATAGACCTTACAAAAATGCTAAATTTTTATTATAGTCTTTGACATAGATATGATATATGACCTAAGAAGAAAACAAATTGCTTTTTCATTTCCTGGTTCTCAAAAGGGCACAAGAACGACTTCAATTAGTGCAGGTTAATATGAAGATTGCAAAGGGGATAACACATCCTGAGAAACTGGATTATGAAGAAGAATGTAATTGCAAAGTGTCAGGGAGTTTCCTATTGTCAATACAGATTTTTCATTATCCAATCTGCTTCTTTGGTTAAGAAGAGCATTGATTCAGATTTCCCTGCCATTTATCTGCTATGCTAACATTTTACTAAATGGAAATATAGTAGTACTGAAATGCCAATAGAAGTAGCTTACTCCCAGTGGGTAGCTTTTTCACTGCAAGAATCTGGTTTATTCATTCATGATAAAGACACCCTAAAAATGAACCCTTAAAATTCCCTACAGGATATTTCTTCAACTACGTAGTCATTTATATTTAAATTATTATCAATAACTCATATGTAATGTCTTTAAATGTCAATGATGTCTTAAAATCAAATTAATTTAAAACAGGCTGAAAGTCTCAGCTTATATTTATTGCGAAGCAGTGATTTTTCTGAAGGCAACTGGGTATAAAAGGTGGTGATAGTATTAGGGAGTTGTGGAGGTTGTGAATGATGGAATACTGTTGGTAAGAGAGACATTTAATCAAGAAACTGTTGCAACTAATAATTGAAAAATAAATCTTTATCTATTGTAGTCAGACTCTATATGTAGATATGGGATTTGTACGGGTGACAGAAAGATTGAAATCACTAGAAGCTTTCAGCCATGAAGGAGTTGTACATTATAAACACTCAAATCAAGATCTTTCATCCATGACAGAATGGCTTGTTACTTGCACAAAGAACAATAAACTGACTCATAAGCAAAATGAATGATTTTTGAAAACATTCTACTGCATGTATAACAATCCTTGCAAAATATCTGTCTAGCACATCATTTGTAAACACAAAAGGAATTCAAGAAAAAATCATAAAGTCAGAAAATTATGCAAAAAACTTTGATGGAAATCAAATTGGTCCAAGAAATAGGTAATCATGATGACTGAAAAATTACCTTTCACAAATTACCTTCGTGGTGATGTAAATCCAAAATGTAAAATATTGCTGAAAAAAGACTATTTACTTACTGAGAGAAGATATCTGAGAGCTAGAATTTTACTTAATTGTTTTCCATCTTACTGATGAGCCTTAGTGAAAATAAATGTGTAAGTCGGAAACATGAATTTTACTTTCTGTACGTTTAAATGACTGATACTTAAAAGGACAAACAACGACATGTTTATTAAATTAAGAGAGTACTCTCATAACACAATTTGGAAGAATACGTAACTTTAGTTTTCCAATGAAACAAGGTTAATGTATTTTTCCTTTGACGATATACTGCAATAGAATCTTCAACAATAGGCAACAAAGGTAACAACAATAGTAATACAAGCCAAAGAAAAAGTTTTGAAATGAAACTGAATTCGGGATTAAAAAAACTAGACTTGCACTCCGAAAGAACTGTTACAGGTCTCCTAGCAGACAAAAGCCAAGCGTGTGCTCTTTTGGAAGTATTATAGGCAGATTTATTATGTGCGGGACCAGGTGGAGTTCTCTCCAAAAGTCTGAGCCCCAAATGAAAATGGAGGTACACTTTCATAGGTTTAGGGAGACAAAAAGGTGCAAATTTAAGTGGGAGTGACAAGCAGGAAACCATTAATTATAAATTCTCCAGAATATACATAAGATTTCGATTGCTAATAATTAGATAAGTTTGTATCTTATCGGCTATCTGTACATTTCGAGAGACAAAAGGGTGCAAATTAAGGTGGGAGTAACAAACAGGAACTCAAGTTAATTGCAAATTCTCCACATAGGCTATACATAAAATATGCTTGCAAGTAATTAGGTTAAGTTTGTGTCTATTATCTCGGCAGTTGTCATGGTTACTAGAATGGCGAGGACCCTCCTCCCCTTTCTGCATTCCAATGATTCTCTCGGCAGGAAAAGGCTGCATGGTGGCGGAAAATGGTGGCGGATTTTTCTCCTACAGGAAAAAATTAAGTCTGTCAAAATTTGTTTCATACTTGAGAAATTCAGTTATTCTTGCAATACACTACACTTTTTATAGGCCAATGCATTTATTGTTATTTATTGTTAGTGGGAGTGAAAGAAAAATTGCCACAAAACTTTTTTACAAACCTAGACTCGTTAGAATTTAACAAAGTATTATTAATTTGCATCTTGACACCCTCAGAATGGAGAGTTGACAAATAATTCAATTCCTTGAATTTTAGTATACCTCACTTCTTAATAAAAGTCTCTCTCCCCTTCTCTCCTCCCATCTCTATTCCCTTTGTTCCAAAGTAGCCAACGGGATCAGAGAGACATACCAGAGTTAAAGAGAATTTAGGAGGAGTTTATTAGCCAGGTGGCTGTACGGGGAAAAGAGACCCAAATCATACAGCACTGGAACCCAAATAATGCAAGGTATTTATAGTTTAGCTTGTTTTCCAGGTGTGTCGGGGTATATGTTTAAGCAGTTTAACAAGTGAAACAAGTTACAAAAGTAGAAGTTACAGCCTAATTGTCGTAAGTAGAGGGTACACCCTAAATATCTTAAACTATCTTGTCTGACATTTAACTTCTTCCTAGATCTCAGCAGATTCACAGAAATCTCTCCAGCCAAGTTCTTACTGGGCTGGTCTAAAGTTTCTGTTTCACTGCTAGAGGATTATCTAGAAAGCAGGGACCCCAGGGATTTGTGGTTTACAGAGTAACCCAGCAAAAATTAAGTTCCTCTAATTTCTTGTTTGACCTTCTCCCTCTAGCACACTTGCAAGCACACACACACACACACACACACACACACACACACACACACACACACACATAAACATAAGCTCAAGCAACCTGTGTTTTCAAGGAAAACAGTCATGGCAATGATAATGGTTGCAATCTACAAAATGCTTGCTTTTCTATCTAAAATATGAAGTTTCGTATACAAATTTTTAAATTGCGACAATAGCTTTAGGAGGGTATTATAAAATGATACACAAGAAACTAAAAGTATAAATCATAAACATGGAAAATCCACTGTCAATAGACTTTTATAAGAGAAATGAAAATGTTGAATAATAGCATGAAATCATCCTGTATAAAGGAGAGAAACCAGCTAAAACCAAGTAAATGGGGCATTCTGATGGAATAGCAGTTAGTTCAACTCCCTCTTACCAAGAGAGCAGTTCACGTATATCTCAAGAACCAAAGAACCTAAGTTCACATCCTGAGGCTATGTGGATGTAGGTACAACCAAGATAAACAACTAAATACAAATAGATAAATTGCTTCTTTCTCTCTTGCTGCCTGCCTGACTGCTCATCTTCATTCTGCCTGTATCTTTACTAACACAAAAAGAACAAGTACCTCACCAATATGGTCCCAGTCACGGTTAAATAGCTTCAACTAGAGAAAGCACTTTTGGATGGGACAACATTGGGAAGTCATCAAGAAAGGACCAGCAATGTTGGCATGTTTATTATGCAAATTTAGGTTCTGCCTTCTCCATTGACAAGAGTTAAAAAGATTAGATCTTTCAGATTCAGTGAGGGAGACACCCTTACAGAGATAGGTTTTCCTTTACACATGTAAATTTCTGTTACAAATAGAGATCCTCCACCCAACATTCAGAGTTCTTCCTGTAAAATAAGCCTTTTGGGAAACACGTATTTTTGGACAGGCATATTTTGCTCTCATGCAGTTCTGCCTTTGAAACGTCCCAAAACATTTCATAATTTAGAAGTTGATTTGTTCAATTATTTCATAAAACCAGTCTCTCAATACTAAGAATAAATCAAACCAATTATATAATTGTGTTTCATATCTGGAGGCAGTTCTAAAGGTTTCTAAAGTTAAATCTATATTGTGCAAGCAGTAGAGGCATTTATATAAAAACAAAAGAAAAACAAAACTAAAAGTTTCAAACAAACCACAAATCCAGTGAAGAGTACTCAGATCAAGGAGTTCACATTTCTAGATGCCAGTGTCCAGGCCTCCCTAGATGAAGACAGGACAGATAGTGGTTTCCATTTTGCAAGTTGAATGTCTCTGAGGATATCATCAGTTATTTAGGAAACCTCAAGGTTTGTCTCTCAAGTTTATAATAAGGACAGTTATTGTTCTCAATCATTCTAATCAGAAGAGTGAAAGAAAAACTGGATGTGTTAGTTTGGAGACTAATAGCCTTGTGTTAGTGAAAACTAGAAAATGTAATGATCCAGTACAGTTTACAGGTAGGAAAAAACCCTTCAAAACATTTAACAGTGTTAGAATTTAAAACTATAAAGTTGCCAATATAATTTTTTCTCTCTAAAATCACACTCGCTTTTTAAATAAAATAGCCTATCTAGGACTAATTCATTTGTAAAATAAGTCTAGTTTCAATGAACTTGACCTAGTTACTTCTCTTCTGATATGAATATGCACATTTGAAACATACTGAACTTAGTAAAACTTCAATTAATAAGAATGGTTGAGGAAAGAGGTCTCAATGGAAGTTTTTGTTTTTGTTTGTTGTTTTTGTTTTTCTTGACCAAGTCTTAAGAATGAAATTGCTTGTTTCAATCTTAGATGTTGAAGACTTTTAAAAAATCAATTGTTTTGTTTTTCTTTTTTTTAATTCACACTTTTAGCTTGAGAGGTGAAGTTTATCTTTTCCAGATTTATTGGAGTATAATTGTCAAAATTGTAACATATTTAAATATACAATATGATGTTTTTTATCTGTATACATTGAGAAAGAGAACAATAATGAGGAAAACTGGACAATTCATAGCATATGGATATTGTACTGTATATTCCTGAACAGTCAACGGGCAAAGAAGAAGTAAAAAAAAAATCTTGAGAAAAATGGAAGCATAATATATAAAAACTTATGGAATAGAGCAAAAGCAGTTGACAGGGAAATTTATAGTGATAAATGCCTACATTAACCAAAAGCAGGTATCTCAAATAAAAATATCTCATTTTACATCTCAACTAACTAGAAAAAGAGGAGGAAACTAAGCCCACAATAGTAGAATAGAAGAAATATCAAATATCGGAGTGGAAATAAATGAAATGAAGAACAGAAAGACAATAGAAAAGATCAACAAAATATATGCCTTTTTTAAAAGATAAACAAAATTGATGAAACTTTATTTAGATTAAGAAAAAATGAAAAGCCTCAAATAAATAACACCAGTAATGAAAGAAGAGACATGGCAACTAATACTGCAGAAACACTGTGGGTCATAGGAAACTATTATAAACACTTACTATGAAACTATGGCTACTATTATAAATCAAAAATATCAGATAGCCTGAAAGTGATGGATAAATTTCTAGAAACACAAAATCTACCAATATTGAATTATGAATAGAAAATGTAAGCAGACCAATTATGAATAAGGAGATTGAACCTGTAATTATAAATCTTCCAGCAAAGAAAAGTATGGTACTGAATGACTTCACTGCTGGATTCCACCACATGTAATAAAAGTTTTTCAATGTTATATAGTCTATGTGCTTTTCTTGGTAAGGTGTTGTGGACATAAAACAACCAGGTCATAAGTGTAAAGAATGGAGTGCTTGGAAATTATTTTTTATATATTAGTTTTAATTGTAAAATAGTGTGAATAGGGAAAATAAACTTTATAGGACTCCAGTTAGTGCTTAAGTGTAGTTTTTAACCTATTCCTAGTGTCTGGTTTTCTTTACAATTCTTTCTCCAAATAGAAAAGGGAGCTGTCAAATTCTGCCTCCTAAAGGATATTGTCTAACCTTCTGAGTCATGGTCCTTTATACTAGACTATTTTTAAGGGGAGAAAAGAAAAATATCTCATAATCATTTACAGAAATTCATACCATAATACACAAATGCTACACATATTACTCTGCTAAAATCATTATGTTATGCAAATCCAGTAACCTATGATTTGTAAAACGTGACCACCTGCTCACTGGTTATTTTATGTAGCACATTTATTTATAGTTAATATACTGTAAACCTCTATTTTAAAAATCATATCTCTTATAGTTTGTGAATTACTTACTTATACCCACAAACACAGCAAATTATCTCTTAAAATATTTATAGTTTAAATTGCAAAACAAATTTATTTTTCCCAAGATAGTAATAGTTCTGTTTAGTTAACTTCTGTGTGCATGACTATGGATCACATAAATATACATAAAATGTTACTTTGATTTATGAACCACATTACAAATATAAAGGATTCAATTCATTAGCAGTGAATATAATGACTTCGGAAGCATTGAAGTGTCTCAGATCTCATGTAGCTATCTAATGTCCAAAAGTCCTGTAGTAAAAGTCTAATATCCACTGTGGAGGAAATTTATATCATTAGAACAAAACTTTATGAATAAAAATAACTTCAATGTTGTTTTGTAAAATGAACAAAGGTCATCATCTATTTAACATGCAACGTTGTGATGTTTTGCTTTCCTAGAATATGAAATTTACATCATTTTGTTTTTCAGCTTTAATGTTATATTGTTTAAATAATAGGGGTGCTAGAACATAAGACTTATCAGAAGCAAGATCATATATTCATTCCTATATGCTTATACAAAAAAGTAGATTCTTGGACAATTTTGTTTAGGGAGGAATGTTGTTGACATTTGAAATTAATAAGCAGATTTTCAATATCTACTTAATATTCTTTAGCCAGTATTTGATATTACCTAATTTGAAAATGCAATATTTCTCACTAATGATAATAATAAAGAAATCATATAATTTGATCTCTGGATACATGCAGTTCTAAAATATTGCAAATGTTTTGGTGAAACTAGTGATGTGATAGTCATTACATCTAGAAAATAAGGTTTTTAATTAAGTAGATTTCCTTTAGTTTTGCAATTTTATGTTTATATGACTTCACTCAGAATTTAAAAAAGTAGAATTCAATGCATATAACATAAATGGGGATTGGGGGCAGATAGGATCTTTGATTCTCACTTTCATTTAGCGAGGTAAACTATGAGTTTGAGGTCTTAAAACTAGATGATATACAAAGATATATACAAAGATATAGCATGTTAACTAGCTACCACTATGTCTAATAAATATCTGAATACCAATAATGTTGCCAATAAGAGTAATATCTCACAGATTATTTTATTAGAATAAAAAACTAAAAAGAGTTTTAGTGAACTTATTTTGCAAATCTTATACTTAAGTTGACATTTTAAAATAAAATAAAATAAACATCTATTGAAATAGCAATTATCATAGTACACTGAATGCTGAACTTTTCCCACTGGTGATCAGTAGGTAAGATCTGGAGCTTAAATGAAAGTTAAATACATTACAGAGACTGTCTATTAATTAATGAGGAACTTGGGCACAGGTCATTAACAAACTTAAGCGAAAACTAGCATAAGAATGAGAATCAAACTTGAAATACTTTACTGAAATCCTTAGTACCTAGTAATGTGCAGCAAAACACGTTTACACAAGGCGGTAGACCCATTCCTTCACTTCTGTGACGTATAACTCTTCTCTCTTTCTCTGTCATTCTTACCCTTCTATCATTGAACAAACACAGGGGCTTTGAAGAACCTAAAGGGAAGGTTGATATTCTAAAATTAATAGCCCCTGTGTCTTCTGAAACATGATGAAATGAGTATATGCTGTCTAAGACAAATAGATTCAACAAGACACCTTGACCATTTCTATAGACATAGTATTACTTATTTACACTCAGATAATCTAGAATTAATAACTGCATCTTCAGTAAGTCTGTCTCCATGAGAATGAATATGAGCATCTCAAATTAATTCATTTGTTATGGATCCATTTAGACAAGGTATTTTTGATTCAAAATTTTATTTCAATGGAAAACATTGTGTTATAAGAAACTACATGGGGAAAACTTGTATGTCTTTTGACTTTCTTTTCATATCTACATGTTTCATTAGTTTTGATTAAGGGACTGATAATATATTTTTAAAACACATCTCTGATTTATTTTTATTTGTTTATTTTGGTTGTTTCTTTCTCTCATTAGCCCTAGGTTGAGAACTGTCAGGTTCCTGGCCTCTACATGGTCTGCACACCCAGCTTCTGACTTAGCACCTGAACCACCAGGACACACTGACATTTCTGATTATATCATCTCTCTAATATAGGCAATACTACTTAGTGCAACGTAACACTCCAAATAACTGTCAAACTAAGGATTTTAAAAAAGATGAAGTGGTAGCATGAGAATTAAAAACCACCATGATCAATTCAACAGAAAGCTGTTAAGTTGACCCTATGATACAAACAAATGTTCACAATATATGTGTCATGAGATTGACACTAGAGTTGTGTACATTTAAAAAAATAGCATTTAAGACTTTTAATTATTCTCATCATTTTAGCACCAAAGCATCATAGAATCTCTAGTAGATAAAGTAGAACATTTAAAGTTATTTTGCATTCCACTTTACCATTTGTGGCATATCAACGACATTAATAATTATTACCTTAAGCAACTGCAATAGCAAAGAGAAAAAAATGTCTGCGTGGTTCATTTCATAATAGAAGACATTGAATCCTTGGAATTGAGATGCCACACTTGAGCACATTTTGTGTTCAGCAAATAATTTCTGAATGTCACTGATTCTAGATCATTTTTAAAAAGCTACTTTCCTTTTGAAAGATGTGTTATGCTGCATTTCATTGCTTTCCTCCTTACCTCATTCTTCTTTTGTTTTAAAATAAGTAATGAGGCTTTCAGTGAAGATTAAGCACCAGCAGGCAGTAATGCAATGGCCCAAAAAGGGTTTTAATTGGAACCTCAAATTCTGTGGAAAAATAAGAAATTAAATCATTGATAAAATGCATTTCCAAGAAGACACTATATTCATATATGCTATGTTAAGAAGCTGTCACTATGTTTTCAATATGTTCCTTATAGATACACTTGTGAATTCTGAAATTCACTAGCCATGCCATGGAATTACATATACAATAAACTCCACTCATTTCAAAGTTCTAAGTATCAAGGAATAAATGAGAAATCCAATCAATTTTTATTTTTTCAAATGTTAGAATTTTTATGCCAACATTAATTCTCTTGTTTCCTTACCACATTGCCATATATTCATTGTTAGGCTGGCCCAGGGACAAAAGCAGCAGCGGCCATGCCCGGGAAAGGCCAAGCCCGGGAAAAAAGGTGGATGACGTCAGAATAAGGGATGCGACCCCCACACCTGGATTCACAGGGCCAATCCCCAATTGCCACATAGGAAGCCCGCGAAATTCCTCTGCTTAAAGAGCCGGTCCCGCTTTGTTCTGGCGCGCGACTTCCCAGCCCGCGACTTCCCGGCCCTCTGCGGACTTGGGAGTTTCGCCCGGGTGTGCAAACCCCAATAAAGCCCTGGCTATTCGACATTTTTTGTCTAATTGACTTTTTCTCCTCGCGGAGCCCAGAAAAACCTTACATTCATTACTTAATATAATCCTGGAAGTACTGTAATATGACCCAAGCAAAACCATGGCACAATGTTAAATAATTCAAGCTGACATAACTGAAGTTTAGCATGAAATTTCATTTCTCTGGGAACTTGCAAAAATTCAAAACTATAAATGTTTCCATTAAAGAAAGTTGCAGAGACAATCTTCTAATAAGTCATAGGCTATACCAGGTTTGTGTCTAAAGTACACTGTAAAAATTAAAATGAAGACGATACATTGGAGGAAACAAGATTTATAATCCTTTCTAAATGACCACTTCATGATGAATTTGGTCAACTAACAATTACTCAGAAACTCTGGATCCACTTTTGCTTAAGAGTAAGCATAATTAGTTTACAGTGAAGAGTTGAAATCTAGTTATGTGAACCAATTTCAAATGTTACAAATACAGATTAATACGTATATATTGGAAATAATGATTTCAAGGTAAAGATTAATCATTCAAACAGATATTATTCTACTTATAATTGATTTAGGTGTTATGTTTTAGGATATGGGAGTTTGCTTTTGTAAAGCACATGTTTATTGTATAAGTCTGAAAATGAGAATCAATATATAAGATACTATATTCCATAATATAATCTATAAAATAAATATGCACATGTCACTTTAATGCTACTTTTTACTATTTTGTAGTAAATGTAAATAATGAAAAGCAATATATAGCATAAACATCTAAAATCTTTACTTTTCCTTGTCTCATTGATTTCAAAGAGGTTATTGGCTTGGAAACTTTAATGTGGATAAACCTAAAGCCTATCTATTGGTATATAAAAAGATCACACATTTTATTAAGTGTATCGTATCAATTATAACTTGCTACTCTACTACATTTATTTTATCATATGCTGATGAGAGGATGTATCCCAAGGATTATCAACATGATTGCAATTCTCCTCTGCTCCCATCTGTTGTTTCTAATATATTAATATTCCAATAGTATTTTGTATTTTAATAAACACATTTGAATTCATTTAACCAAATATTTATTGATCATTTAAAATATTCTATTTCCATGAAAAATAACATAAAACAAAGTGAATCAGACATGAATTATGCTTTCAAGGCACTTGTAGTCTAGTAAAGAAAATGATAATTCATAACTAAAAAATAAGGTAGAACATGTGGAGTACCACAACACAAGAAACATGGTAATCAAAAAGCTGCACTAGCTCAGAGGAAGAAAATTTGCTTCCAACTGTGGGGATTAGGGAAGATTCTGTGGAGTATGTGACATTTCTGCAGATCTTTAAAGGATTTTGACAATTAGAGATTGAACAATGAATTTGACAGAGAGAAAGCTGCATGGGGGGTAGACTATAAAGTGAAGGTACAGGGCAGATTTGGGAACTAGTGGGCAGCTTTATTTAGCTAAATTACATGGTACTCGGAGTGATGATTATCAGACAATGCAACTTAAATATAAGCCTAAGGAAATGGAACTTGTTTCCCTAGGTGATAAGACTCACTGAAGTTTTTCTGAACAGGGGAGTGATGTTATAGAATTTTGCTTTGTGAAGATTAATCTGGCAGATGCATGAATAATAAATTTGAGAGTTAGAAATAGATGATGGGTATGGAGGCAGTTAAGAAGCTATTGTGATGGTCTATATGAGAGATATTAAGGATCTGAATTAGGACAGAAGGACCAAAAATGAAAAATATGGAGAAGATGTGAAAATTCTTTCTTAGATACATCACCACTGACCATAGGCCTCTGAAATACTGAGCCTGGGGAACTGAGAGGATAGTATTGCCATTAACAGTGATGGGAAATATAAGAGACTGAGAGTAGGTGTTAAAGAAGGGAATATGAAATAAATTTGGTTTATTTTAAATTTTTAGTGTTGGCAGGAGATGGCCTTGCAGGCATATGGAAAGATATAACTGGTGTCCAGAGAATTCTAGAGCGCATAAATGGATGTGGGAAGCATCTGCTTTCATTCATTCAATTAACATTTAATGAGCACCTAAGATGGATCAGACATCAGAGGTATAAAGGTAAATACTACACAGTACCCTGCTCCAGGGAACTAATTGTCTAATAAGGGGGAGAATCCCAATAATAGAAAATTGTGATTAAATATGGAAATGCTAATCACTGAGGCTTGAATTAATATGATCCTAGATACGGGCTTCTGATACATCTTGAAAGAGTCAAAGAAGTCAGAGAAAAAATGACACCTGACTTGTTTTTGAAAGGATTAAGAAAAATTTGCCAAGTGAAAGGACAACATTTGAAGTGAAATGAACAATAACAAAGATTGACCCAGACATGTGGGTGAAAATGAAACAAATTTTTGCTGGTGCCACAAGGACCAAGTCGAAGGTTAAGAGTGCAAAGGCAGTTTAGGGTTAGATTGTTGGCATTCTTGGACAGCAAAATAGTCAATGGAGAGCTCATGAAGGTTTGGGGGGTACAAGGGCAATTTGATCATACCTGTACTTTCAGAAAATTAATTTGGTACTGAAGAGCAGAATGAATTTGAATGGGGAAAGATTGTAGATGGAGTGGAAAGTTAGGAGACGCCAGCAAAATTCCATATGAAAATAATGAGAATCTTGAACTAAGATATTAGTACAAGTGATGGAAATAGAAGATAGATGATACAAATATATATACATATATATATATATATATAATGGAGTCAACTGAATAAAGTTAACTGTTTTGACGTAGTAGGAAACCATAATCATACCACTTAAAACCACGTTCTCAGACTATATTGAAATTGCTTCCCTCTCTATATACTCAATGTTAGTTACACAACACATGAGACAACCAATAAACACCAATAGACATGAATCAGTATCTCTTACTAAACAAATTCTGTATTAGACATAAAATCTCTCCTCACTATAGTTCTTGTTCGTATGTGCATAACTGTGATATAATCATAATTCACATGGAATTCATAAAGAAATATTCAAAAATAAAAACCTTTTTCTTATTTTTCCTTTTGGTTTACTGTCACAAAACTAGGAGTGCTGACTTTAAGGAGACACCTTTTTTTTATAGAGAGTCCAAGTGGAATTCAATTTCAATTACACTTGTGAGATTCATAATTACTTGACCTACAAATAAAAAAATTTGACTAGGACAAATAGTGAATGTTTTTATTTCTTCTGTTTATGTGTACTTCTTATATACAATTTCTCAAATGTCTCATTTCTATCTTTGTATAGATAGATGATAACTATAGATGATAGATCTAGACTGACCTAGATAGATCTATAAAGACATTTCACTCAGATGAATTTCTTCACACCTGGAAAACACTGTCACATTTATTTTATTTTAGCCATTTGAGGTAGGAATCTTTCTAAAGTATATTGCATGCTCTTGTACATGTTTTACAGAGGAAAAGATACACGTAATTCAATAAAAGCCCGATTCATCTACATTAACATCAATTATCATATTTACGAAAGGCAAAATGGGGTTATTGAAAAATGTAGAGAAGTTTGTTGTTGGTGACCTTCACTTAATGGATTAAATTTTTTAAGCAACTTATTTGATTTAGTTTTGGCATATTTATTTATTTATTATTTGATCTCCTTTTCTATCGGTTGTTAACTGTTTCTTATTACTGAATTATTATAGCACATTCTGGCAGCCTCTTCACTCTTCCCCTTGCCCCTCCCAGTTTGATGTTTGTAATCTAGTGATGACCTAGGATTGCCATACACTATAGATTAGACTTCTGTCTAAAGTGAAAGTAAATATGTTCTAAGTATCAGATTCTGGTTCATGTGTATTACTAGGTTCACACCTAGAGTAAACTGTTTCATAATATGGCATCAGAGTTTCTGTGCTGTTTTGGTGATTATGTTTCTGTTTATATGGTAATGTATATAATAAAAATGTCGAGCCTGAGAGTAATGGTACTACTACTTAATTTAGTACAATTTAGGAGTAAACTGATCTAGGTACTAAATAATGTCATAAGCCTCTAATAAACCTGTAAAATGATTATGAAGACAAAGTAGATAACATACATACATACATGTATATTCTCTAGCTCCTTAATCAAATGTCTATAAAGGTAAAGAGTTAAAAAAAATGTTTCTAAGGAAATATAGATTTGTCTTTTATGGCTTGCTCTTGCTTTTTGTAGAACTCTAGGTTCCAAAACATAACTGAGAGGGTTAAATGAGCTCTAAGATGCTTTTAGTTCTTAACATTCTGGGAGTCTGTTATTATGAAAAGACTTCTAGAAATGCTCAATCCCCGAATCAGAAATACAGTTCAAATTATAATGTTCAGTGTTTTATTTGAATTTGCTAATTTTAAGTTGAATGACTAAACCCTGAGAGGAAATATGACCTTTCAGAAATTAGTTCGAGAATAGCTCAGTTGGGCTTAATTAACTTATCAAAGAAACTTGTCCCTTACCTAAATTCCTTTGGAAAGGCAAAGGTAGCAACTACATTGCTTGCATCTAGTTGCTTGTCTCTTTTAATAGAACAAATGAAGAACCTGGTGCTTGACCATTTCTTCAAAATGGTTTAACTAAAGCCAACATATGGCTCAGTTGTCGTTTCTTTCAGCAATCACGGGAGCTGTGTAACTGGCAGATTATAGGGGATAATGGTATTTATAATATTAGATTAGAAAATAATCTTGTTCCAAATGAGTCCATGGATAACTATAGGAACTGATGCAGAGACAGCATAGGTTGAAATCTATAGGGCAGTATGCAAATGTATGAGTAGAAAACTAACTGGCAGAACTTGGGGCAATTAAGAGTAAGGACCCCCAAAACAGGGGATCTCACTTTAGCAACCTGCATCTAGGACACACCCCTAAATGCTTACTCCCACAAAGGAGGAAGCCCCTAACCCTCATATATATTAAGAATGAGTGAGAGGCAAGCAGGCACCTTCGGTCATGCATACACACGTGTCCAGTCTCTTGATGTAACCTTTATAGCCCCACAAAGAAACTCAACTATCTAGTTGTGCTTTTAATAAACTTACTGTGTGTTCCTAACCAAATGGTTCTCTGCATGAATTCTTTCTGGGTAAACCCAGCATCTTATCAGTGTGTCTCAACTCACTTCCTCGCATCAGGAACAAACCATTCAAAATGGAGGCAATGAGGAAACACAAGAAGTACACATTAAATCCCAACTCTTGACCCCTTAATAATGTTGATCCAGACCAAACTAATATTGGGGGGGGTAGATGTGGTCCCCTGGTTTTGTAAACTACACCCCATTTTCTAGAAGTCTACGTAAGTCAGGGACTTAAACTCTGTCCTTTTTCCCCCCCTTTCTTTGCAAAAAAACATAACTTAGTTCCCATCTGGCAAAAGGTTGGAGAAGCATTTTGAGCAAGAGTTCTCTCTCTCTTTGACCAAAAGTAAATGTTTATCTATTTCTGCTTGTAGCCCTCCATCTTTATTAGACGGATGGGAAGAAGATCCTAGGCAACATTAGTAAAAGATCCAGTTTGTTCACCTGATGGCCAGAAAAACTAAGATATTTCAACGCATGTTTTATCTGCATTACTCAAGTAATTAGGAAGTAAGACAATTTTAATTCCCTAAATTAAAATATCACATGAAAAAACACTAGGAAAAAATAACGAAAAGTGCTGGAAGTCATTGCATTTTTCAACATTATATGTCCTGAAAAAGCTTCTAAAATTATTCTAAAGTTATGTGACTAATAGGTTTTGAAAATATATCATCTCATCACTCTGGGAGGAACTATAATTAAACTAAAGCATAATTTACTTTAGTCTTATACAACTGGAAAATCATTAAAAGTAGCAGTAAATATTTATTGAGCACTTGCTATGTATTGGTTATTGTCCTAAGTCCCTCCCAGTTAGTCTTCATTTAATTTTCTCAAAATCTCAGTGAGGTAGGTAATAACATTACCCAGAGTTTAGAAGCAAGGCAATGGAGGCAGAGTAAGGTATAGTGACAAGCCACATAATGATGTTTTAGTCAATGAGCATATATGATGGTGGTCCCCAAATTCATTATAGTCCATTTATGCCATAACTGTCTTAACCTTAACATTCTGCACCAATGACAGCCTCATACACGTTATGTTAACCACAACTCTTGATAGCATCATTTTCCCTTGAGCTTGATTTAATCTTGTGTTGTTTGGTTCCTCATTGCCCCTAAGCATAGTAAATTCTTAGTTAGTATTGAAATCACACAACAATTAAATCACCTAATGGATGATTTTCTCTGCAGAATGTACCCTGTCATTAAATGACCCATATGTGTATATTGCTGAAGATCAAATAGCTAGTATGTGGTGAAGTCAACACATAAACTCTTATATCTATTAGAGCAGGTTTAGCTGAAGTTTACCATCATACTTTAATAATGAAAGTACTGTTTGAGCAAATTAAAATAAATAAGTGCAAATAAAACCGAAAGAGTATTTGCCCTACTTAAAAGTAATTTGACTTAAAGGCATCATTTATTTGCAAGTAAATAATTAGATTGATCATAGCTTAGTCTATCTGTTTCTTGACTAAGTTATTATAAGGCATAAAACATAAAATGTTTTAATCAAAATACAATTTGATATTTGCACCTGAAAGATTATCTGCCATCTATATCTCTCCATCCATCTATCTATCTATGTACCTATCATCTCATCTATCTCTCTACAGGTTCATATATTTCATTTCAAATTGCTGTAATTAGTATTTCTTATTCAACCTCAGTAACGTTTTGGTATATACTACTAAAATAGGTCCTTTTCATTTTTGAGAATGATTTCTTTCAATTTTATTGAGATACAATTGCATGAAATAACATGCATCCATTCTAACTATATAGTTAGTTTTGATAAATATAATTATTGTTAATATTTTAGTACTAAAATGGGATATAATCAAGAAGCTCTTAATAATAATAAATAAATTGTTTTTATTATTTAGGTGTCAATAAAATGAACTATCAATGCAATAGCTAACAAGAATTTTAAGCATCTATAGTCTGCACAGAGAAAGCATTGTTCACATTTTGTTCTGGGAAAAAAAGTATGCAGAATGCTTCTGGAAGAGGAGAACAGACACTATATCTCAAGTGCCTCATACACTGTCACATAGTAGGTTTTAGGCAAGTATTTCTTGGATAAATGAATAGAATGAGATAACGATAATGAAAACGGATGTGAGAAATCAATGTGAAAACCAATGTAGACACAGACTATAGAGAGATATTTGCAGATGACATATTATATGCAGAAAATTACAGATTTCAGAAAACTATTAGAACAAATAAATTCAGCTAAGTAGTAGGATAAAAATACACAAAAATATGTCCATTAAATAATGGTGTATGAGGAAAATCTACTGCCATTTTCCTGCCGCCATGTCACCATTTTCCCACTGCCAAGAAAATCATCGAATGCGGGAAGGGGAGGAGGGACCTGCCCGCCATTCTAGCAGCCATGACAATCGCCGAGCTAATAGACACAAATTTCCCTAATTATTTTCAATCAAAATCTTATGTATATCCTGGAGAATTTATAATATCTTATGTATATTCTATGTGGAGAATTTACAATTAACTTGAGTTCCTGTTTGTCACTCCCACCTTAATTTGTATCCCTTTGTCTCTCCGAAAAGCACAGCTGATAAGATACAAATTTCCCTAATTATTTACAATTGAAATCTTATATATATTTTGGAGAATTTACAATTAACTTGGGTTCCTGTTTGTCACTCCCGCTTAATTTGCACCTTTTTGTCTCTCTAAACCTATGAAAGTGTACCTCCATTCTCGTTTGGGGCTCAGTCTTATGGAGGGAACTCCAACTGGGCTTGCTCATAATATATCTGCCTATAATACTTCCAAAAGAGCACACACTTGACTTTTGCCATCTTAGGAGAGCTGTAACATTTGGTTCTCTGACTGCGAAACCCCAACTGCTTTGGTTTTGGTAGGGAGAAGTTTTTTTTGAAACTGGCTTACAGCCAGTGAGACGGGAAGACTCAGAGGGGAAAGTGCGCCTTGCTAAAGTTTTGGCAGTCCCACAGTTGTCCATCTCTCGCGGACCCTGAGACGTGCACCCGGTTGGGCTCTCGAAAGGAAGTAAAGGTAACAGGAAAGGCCACGGGACCAGGTAACATCCTGGGACCTAAGATTCCAGTCAGGCCTGCCCCACTGGGCAGAAGGGGAGAACTGATCACTTCCCTGAGACTACCAGAAGTCTCACAGTCATGGAAGTCCTGAAGGGAGTGTTTTTAACCTCTGTGTGATTGACGTGTGTGATTTGTTTGTTCCACGATGCAAGCTATGGGACATGAGTGGGCCCTCACCTGCGGTTCCATTGTTCATCATAAAGCATATCGGTGATCCACGGCTAAGTGACCACACCTGGGGCTTATATGGGTACACCTTAGCTAAGATGAACTTTGTCCTCATGAGAGGAATGGCCAGGCGGGCATCCGATTGAGTTGCTTTGAAAAGTGGCTACCCGTCCTTTGTGTGTTTCGCACCACCTTACAAAGGCGGGCATGGGAGGAAGTCAGAGCAAGCCAGCAGTTTTAGACTGTATGCTGAAGAATTTTAAGAAAGGTTTTTCTGAGGATTACTGTATAAAATTGACCCCAGGAAAGTTGAGGACTCTACGTGAGGTTGAGTGGCCTGCCTTTGGAGTCAGCTGGCTCATGGAAGGCACCTTAGTCATCCCTCTAGTCTAGAGTGTGTGGAAGATAGTATCAGATGACCCTGGCTATCCAGACCAGTTTCCCTATATAGACATTTGGTTAAAAATAACCCAAATGCTGCCCTCGTGGGTGCAGTTCAATTCAACCTGGAAGGGCCAGGCTAGGATTCTTTTGGTATCATTTTCAAAAGACCCCCGAGAGCCTCAGAGGACCCCAAGACACTCCCTGTAAAGCACACTAGGGCCCCTGGAAGACATTAGGTCCTTCTTCCAGGGTGACCCAGGAGAGGAGCTACCGCTTCCCCTGTACATCTCGCTGGCACAACGCTCAGCCCTGCCACCAGCAGCTCCAAACTCCCGGCCGCCATCTGTTTCTCTAGGACCCCCATCCCCCGACCAGGGCAGATGTCTATGCCCCAGAAACCAGAACACTGCTCTCCAGATGTCCCTTCGAGAGACTTGAGGGCCAGACCAGAGAGAGGGAGATGACACCCTCCGTCCTGGACGCCTAATGATTTATTATCAGCCCTTCTCAACCACGGACATT
>RJWH01009399.1:0-23123 GCA_004363575.1 Solenodon paradoxus | reverse complement strand
GTCCTTGTAACTGCTCTTAATCAAGAACACAGCACACATGAACTCGGGCTCCTTGCCAGAAAGTGCAGCCTCACGTTGGCTACGGACCAAATTTCATCAAAAGTCTGGTCCCCGAACAAACCCCACTCACCGGCAGAAGTGCTCCTGCCGAGCGCACGGACAGCCCCGGAGCAGTGGGCCGAGGTGCCGCCATCCTGCCTCAGTTTCCCAACACCCTGCCTCCAACCCAGGCCACACGACCCATTTCCGTAGCTCAGCTCAAGCAGATCAAGCAGAACTGGAAGGAAACTGAGTCCAAATCTCGGCATTTGAGGCCCCAAGCGGACACTCACAAATCTACAGTATCGTCCTGGCTCTTTAGTGCCGTGTGAGGGCATGAAGGTGAATGCGTGTGGTGACTTGAAAAGAGAAATGAGTCTCTCTCAAAACACCAAAATGCAGAGCCAGGGACAGACAGACCGTAGACAGGGCGGGGGAGAGAGAGAGAACCATAGATTGATGATAAATAGATGATAGATAAAAGATAATAGGTAGCCGATAGAGATATGCATAAATATATAGATAAGTGGATGCTGCATAGATCACAGGTAAGTACATACATATATTCAAACTTAAATATAAACGGACGAGAGAGAGAAAGAGACCACGCTATGAAACAAGGCAGCATGTTTGATGACGTAAAATCGGATCTCTGGCCCCGACAGCAGTAAGGATTCTCTGTGTGTGAGGAGGACGAGGGTGGCGTGTGACCGCGGTGTGCGTTGGTGACCGGAGAAGACGCAGCGCTGCCCCGGTGCCGGTCCAGCCCTGAGGTGCAGCAGCGGTGCCGTCAGCCCGTGCTGTCCCTGCCAGCCGCCCCCAGACGCTGCGGCCTCACCCAGAAGCGGGTGTGGGTGCTCCGGCGGGAACCAGCCCAGAGCTCTGCTTCACCCTTTTTACAGCACGAGAACGAGACCCATTTGCCTTCGGGAGTCCAGAAATAAGACCTCCGGTCACACTTTCCACGCGTCAATTTTAACTTTCTCCTTCCCATTTCTGGAAAACCCAGTCACGCCCGGACGCTCCAAAGGCCATCGGCCCCGTTGTCTTCAGGATGGCTGCACAGCCTGCGAGAGGTCCAGCTCCACTGGCGAGCCAGTGCCGGGCACCTGAAATCGACCCCCTGCTGGCAGTAAATGAAATCAAGATTTTCAGACCCCGAGCAAATGTCGTACCGCTTCGCAGATGCTGCGAGGAAAAGGCCAAACTCGGCAGAATTTCCAATGAGCAGCAGGCACCTTTTCCTTCCTGGCAGGAAGCCGAGTTCAGGACACACGTGACGATAAAGAGATCTTGGTCCCGGACCCAGGTGACACGGGCGTCCTCCATGAATGTCAGAGACGAGGGTCCCTCAGAAAGCGGAGTCTTCAGGACCAACCCTCGAGACGCATTCGTCACAGAGGCTGGCAGGAGGCCCTGTCCCAACGCAGAGCCAAGCCAAGGGTTTTAGTGGCATTCAGACTGCACATCACACCGAGACATCAGGGTCCCAAAATGCAAACCCAGGCTTGAGAGCTGGAAAGTGAGCCTGGGAAGTAAAATCACAGGCCTTCAGCGTCAACTGTGGGAGCTGACAGCACGGCAGTCATTTCTCTGGACTTTCTACAGCAAAGGAAATCAAATTATTCCAGGAGGAGAATGTGCTGTGGTTTTCTTTGCCGAGGAAACACAGTTTGTTCTCTGCGATATGTTCGACCGAGGTCAGAGTTGAGCTGGCTGCCACTGTGTCTGCGCGTGGACGTCTGAACGCGCCTTGAATAATGGCGAGTGAAATGCTGAGCAGACACACAAAACCCAAAGACTTTCCTTTTGAAGCCGAGATGAATCATTCATTGATCTCAGTAGCTCGAGACATTTCTGTATAAACACACTTCGAAGAATGAGGGATACCGCTCAGAACAGGAGCTGCTTGAAACTCCATCTTCCCTCGTCACAAAGAAGGCTTTGTCCTGCCGTAGACGGAGCTGGCGCTTCGTGATTGGAGTGCTCCGGCGACTTTTTATTGCTAAGTCTACAACTTATCTTTCCTGAGTGTTCTCTGGCCTGCAGTTTTAGCTTCCTCTAAAGCATTCAGGAATTTCTTGTTAAAAACATGTATTTTAGAAAGTCAGTCGGATGCAGGCGCTTCTGCTCACCCAAGCATAAAACCCTTAGTGGGTTCAGGACAGAGCGTGGCGAGAGTTTGGAGTAAGCAGCTATGACAGACACCCAAAACACAGTGATCTCAACCAGAGACTTTACTTCTCTTCCATGAGACAATTCGGAGACAGAGGGTTCGTTCACAAACCATCTGGGACCCAGATTCCGTGTACATTTTCCCTCTGCGTGCCCTAACGTGCCACTGCCTTGCGGTCAGGGAGAGCTCGATGTGCTACTTTTCCTACACTCATCTGACCCCGGGGCCCATTTTGCAAAGGCTGACGCTTAGAGCGACTATTTTGTGGGACAGTGTTTGAGAACCACTGTGCTAGAATGTTCTGGTTATTTCTCAGAATCTACCCAGCTGACAGGCGAAAGCATGGCCACATTCCTGAGCTCTCGGGAGAGCCGAACGGACATAAGGTGGACGCTCGTGAACATTCGTTTGTTGAACCATCTTGCTCTTTCCTATCAGAGGAGGCAAGGGATTCCTCTTTGAGATAAAATAATGCTCAAGGTGCACCCTGCTTAGCAGGGCCCAGTAGGTTCACGGTCCAGCCCGGGTGAAATCTGGAAGCCTGTGTGACCAAGTCACAGGGCCACGCGTCTCACAGGTGAAAGCTGCAGTCAGTCCACCTGGCCCTGGGTGCCAGAGCAAGGTCCTACAGACAAACTATGGCAGGGTCCTGGCCCTGGGTCCCCAGCACCCGCTTCATACAGGTGACTGGGGCGCAGCGGGGCCAGAGTGTGATCTTGACCGCACAGGCCATGGAACATGCAGCCGGGTCCACAGCACGACGCCCAGCTGTCAACTCCGGGCTTACTTCTCCGCAGGGCAAGTCAGAGTCGAGGACCGTTGAAGATCATCACGCAAAAGCTCACTACCAAGTTTTGCCCGTTGGAGTGTGGACTTCACTTCCCTCGCACAGGCTGCGTCTGCCAATGGGAGGTTCCCCTTAAAACGAAAGGGCCATGTTCCACAGCAGGGGAAGGGCTGTGAGGACCCAGCAGACTTGGGCTCGACCCCGGCATCGGCACAAGCGGTGCGGGGACAAGCTCGCCAGCAGGAACGTCGGCGTCCGTGTCGCCCGTGTAAGGTCCGAGGGACCTGCCTGTGTGTGAGAACGAAAAGGAGGATTAAGAAAGCAGTTCAATGCCGACATACATTATATCATCACACCTGAGATGTTGTCAAGTTGAAGACACATCCTGACTTTGGGGTGTTTAAATATGGCAGGAAAATGTGTGCGTCTGAGAACTGACGAGATGTGTCGTTTTATCCGGCACTTGACCGGCACTAGACGCTGTCATCACAGCTGACTTGCTGTCACGGAGACTCGGGGAAAACCCGGGGCAGAGGGCTCAGAGGCGGTGAAGACAGCAACCCAGCTCCCAAAAGCTGAGTCGGCCGCCGGCCTGTGGCCACGCTCTTGGTGACTCGCGGGGTCCTGAGTCCCAGGGACAGGAGGCGCTGGGGAAGAAGCAAAGACACGGGCCACTCAGGATGCGGTTCCAGAAGGGAGAGAGGAAGAGGGGTGTGAAAGGCTTCAGAAAGAACGGATTCATATGCAAGGAAGGAACAGTGTCTAACAGCTAGGAAAGGACACGACAGTGGAGAAAGCAGCTGGCAGGTCACCCGTGCTGGGTACTCATCATCGACTGGAATGCAAATTGCCTTCCTGTGGCCAAGAGTTTGCGGGAATCCACGTGGCCAGCAAAGATGCGCACTTTGTTCCCTGGAGGGACGCCTTCAGAATAAAGGAAGCCAGAGCCTTTCAGAGGAGGAACATAAAATAAATGTACCTAATCGCTTAGCTCTGCAGGACGACACAGAAACGATGACTCTCTGGGCAAAATGAGAAACAGACTTGGGGAGAATGCATCTCAAGAAAAGTCCACACGAATCAAAGGACAGAAGATGACAAATGTCCTTCGTGTTTCCCAGAGATGAGTCCCCAGCAAATCCACCAGCAAGTAGATCACTTAAAAAAAAAAAAGTTCACGTAAGCACTTTGCATTTGCATTGTGACTTCTGAAGGTTTCACTCCTCCCAGTGACTCCATCTCCTGAGTCTCGAAGCCCACTGAGCTCTCCCAGCTCTCGGGCGCCTGTTATCTCGGAACCCCAGCTGGATTCTCAGCTATGCACAGAAGACACAGCCTGACCACCAGGGTCTTTGATGGGAGAGTCGGCCCTTCGGCCCAAAATGCCATTGGAGAGGCCATGGGCAGAGTGTGTGATTGTCCAAGAGGAAGACAGACATCCCTCCGCCAGCCAGCGGACATCTAGGGCGGGGATGCAGCCTCCTGGAGTTTCTACCGCGCGCTGGAAATTTCACACCCTGGGTATGTCCCCACCTCGGGCCGCTTTGCCCTGAGTGGACACGCTGACGCCAGAGCAGAACACAGGACCCCGCGCTTGCCCGCTGCCTCTGGGCTCTGAGCGCCCGCCTGGCCGTCCATCATTAGGACCTGTCCTCCCGCGTCGCTGGCAGGGCCACCTGCTCATGCACGTGAGGCCCGTGGGGGCGGCCTCTGCGATGGAGGTGGAGACAGAAAACCCTGCTGGGAAAACCTAGAAGTCACAACCCCACTTTCCCACTTACTGCCACCTTGCACGCAGGTCCTTCTGCGGAGATGGCGTTTGAGAGGCCACACGGTGTCCCCACCCCAGGACTATGGCACCGAGTGTGGGTCCCTGTGTCCCCCGGGCTGCAACCCCAACCTTGAAACGGGAACACCCAAAGGACCCGCTCTCAGCACCAAAGACTTCGCTGGAACGAGTGAGATTCCTCACTGTGAAAAGGTGAGGCTCAGGGATTGGAAGGAAAGAAGGTTCTAGAATGAGGACGACCCTTAGCTGAAACTCACGTGCTTCCACTGCAGACTCCTTTGCTGGTGTCCTGACACCTCCAAGCCTCCCCCGAAATAGTCCTTCTCTGTTTAACAGGCCGCTCCCACCCCACACCCTCATCTCCAGTGTCCAGCTGAGGATTTTCGGCTTTAGTCCTATTTCCTTTGCTCTCTGAGAGAATTCCCTCCCATTCCCAACACCTCCCGGCCCTGCAGGCTCTTGGCAGCTTTAGAGACACTTCAGGTGGCGGGACTGGTCCAGCAGTGGCGGGAAGGACGGCCACACCTGCCCCGGGAGGGCAGCCGAGGCCTGGGCTGGGGCGGGGGCGGGGGTCAGGACAGCCCTGAAGAGCCTGATGCCGGCGGGGGGCCAGGAACGTGGAGACACCCCGTCGGGGAGCGCAGAGAACCCCTCCCTTCCCAACAGGCTTCGTCTTCAGAGGGACAGATGGGCTGGAAACAGACTGGTGGCTCTTTCAAGGCTGTAAACAAGCCCAACCAAAAGGAAAGACGGAGTGTCTTAAAATTGCTCCTTTCCAAGTGTACGGGGGACGCGAACACAGCCGTGTGTGCTGTGGCCCCAGCTCCTCTCCTGGAGGCCTCCGGGCCAGGGACACCAGGCGTCAGCTCCGTGGCGTCTCCACGCTACCTACCATCACGCTGAGGACGTGAACTTGACTGTCAACAGCCGGCGAGGCTGGGATGAGTGTGCAACCCAGAACCTGGGAGAAGACACAGAGGGCCCCGCAGTGTCCCCGCGACGCCTGGTCCCGCGGGCCGCCCTGCCCTCGTGGGGGCGGGCACGGCCGAGGAGACCTGGGCTCTCCGCTACAGCCACGTGTCAGGCTGGAACCCCTTTGCGCCCTTAACAATGACCGAAGACGTGAAGAGTTTTCTTTCCTCACAGCTACCACACTGGACACTAGAAATTTAAACTGGACGCATTCATTTAAAAATGCAGCGCCACGCCTCTTGAAGCGCATGCACGTTTATCTTACAAATGACTGTTTCCAGAACAGGCGGGGCTGTGAGACTGTCCCGATGGCTGCAGAGCCCCTGACGGCTGGACTCCTTACTGGCTCCTCGTGGCGGCTCTGGGCTCCATCTGCGTGAGGACTCAGGTCATCTCTGGAAAACGCCACGTGCTCACATGGAAGAATAGAAGGGAAAACCCACGGTCATCTCAGCAGCATCGTTAAGTGGCTTGGGCCTTAGGGACCCCAACCCAGAGCACCCCAGACTGTGCCATCAGAGGCGCTGGGCCGGGGCAGGACTGACCTGTGGGAGGCAGGGAGGGATGAAAGAAGGAACCAGGTACGCGTGTCACCACGTGCTAAGAAACCTGCCGGGAATTTTCATAGACATGGACTCTTCGCCTGCAAACCTTGAGAGGCAGCCATTACCCCTTTCGTCTATGCAGGGAAGCGGGGCAAGTGCCTCCCACCATCAAACAGCTCGTCAAAGGCAGAGCCAGTCTGAAGTCGAGCCAAGATGCAAAGCGCCGTGTCCCCAAGTTCATTCTCTGCCTGCAGGCAACAAGCGACCTCAAACGTAGCCGCCAAGGACAGCACCTGCCTATTCTGCTGTCTCAGAAGTCACTGAGCTGCTCCGGCCGCGTCCTGCAGACCCTGGGCCTCACTGGACGCAGTCTGCCGGGCCGAGGTCTCCTGGAGATCTGGGAATGAAGTGCTTCCACGCTTCTTCGGGCCTTGCCTGAATTCAGGTCCTCGGGGGTGGAGGACGGAGGTGCCGCCCTCTGGGGCTGGGGGGCGCACTCGGCTCAGCCGTGGTCCGGGGCTGCATTCCCCACTCTCGAGCCACAGCAGAGTCCCTGCTGGTGAGAACGTTACCTCCACTGGCTCCAGGCCCAGTTCCAGAGCCGAAAGGTCCTGGCCTCAGCTGCCATCTGGACACAGGACCTCACTGGCTCCACCTCCCCAGGCCAGGCCCCGGGGTCCATGGCAGAGCGTCATCTCCTCCTAGTTTCAGATCGAGCAGGCTGCCTGCTCCCGTGAGACCCTGTCTCCAGGCTCTGCTTTCAGGGTGGAAGAGGCTAGTTCTCCAGCCACAGAAGCAGAGCACTGCATCCTCCCTCGGAGGCCCTTTCTCCCTTTCCTCTTGCCCTGGGGTCTGCCTCCCCGACCACCCTCCCAGCTAGAGCTGAATTTAGAGAGCGTGCCCACACCACGCGGCCTCGGTGCAAACAGCTTCATTAAACACAGAATCTATGATCGTAGGATGAGAGGCCTTGGGAGGCACGTTTAAATATTAAACGGAATTAATATTAATATTGTTTAGAGAAACTCATAAGACTTTTACAAAAGCCGGTAAAGGAGCCGAAAACCAACTCCCTCCCTGCCTCTCCCTGCTGGGTGGTGAGAAAATAAATGCCGTCGCTCCCGGCTTTATGAGCAAACGTGGGGTCTGCTTTATTTTTGTGCATGGAGATGAGGACTTCTGAATTTTTAAAAAGACAATATGCGGAGACTCAGGTCACCGCGTTTCCCACGTTCCCCGTGATGGGTGTGGTGCCGGACCCCAGCGTTCTCGGAGCCTGGGGCCAGGACGGGATGACGGGTGGACAGACAGACGGCTGTGGGAAGAGGGAAGGAGGGAAGGAGCAGGGACTGGGATGGCGGCCACGAAGGACGCAGACTGACCAGCTGTCCCACAGGTGCAGAGGTGCCCACCCTGGGCCGGGACTGACCACCCAGTGAATCTGCCGATCAGGCACCTTTAGCATCTGAATGTGTCCGGGCCAGACCCAAGAAGAGGCCGCCACTCTCGAGCCACCCAGCGGAGCGGTGAGAACACCACACCCGAGTCACCGCACCCGGTTTAGCTCTGGGACCCGAGAGCGCAGAGGGGTCAGAATGCAGGCGGCCTTAGCGGCGACACCTGTGCGGAAGGTAAGAGCATGGGTCTGGACATCAGGAAACCGTGCCTGTCTGGGCAGGACGCCAGCTGTGGGATTTCAGGATGTGGAAGCTGCCCTCGGGCTGTGCCCTTCACACACACCCACCAGCAGCCTTCTAGTGCCTTCTGTCCCCTCCTCCCGTCCCCCTTCCCGCCCTGCAGCCACAGGCCTGTGTCGCGTGGGCCTTGCCGCACTCGCCTGTCTGTTCACTGTGCTCCCTTACACCCCAGGCAGGAGTGACACCACCCTGTCTCCCTGGTTCTCTCGGGCTTGTCTCGCTGGGCACAAGCCGCTGCAGCTCCACCCAGCTGGTGCCAGCCAAAGGGCATGGTTCCGTCTTTCCCCAGGACGTCATCCTCCCGCCGGCTGTGTCCTGGCTCGTCTCAGGAGGCACAGATGTTTTCTCTCCCCTTTTCCTGTCGTCCCTCGTCCGACGGCCTCCCGTGTCGTCCAGAAGCAGGTTCTCCAAAGTGGGTTTCCCTGGCTCCTGACAAAGCACCAAGACACACGTGTCCCTGCCCCGTTCCAGGCCGCCTGGTGCAGAGGCCACAGCCTGACGGCCTTCCACCCTCGGTGCCTCCTGCTCTGTCCGGCTGGGAGCGTCGCAGGCCCTGGGGAGGCCCCGGGCAGCGCCGATCCCTCCCTGTCTCCGCTGAATCCTGCCGTGTGCTGCAGGCCTGGCACGCCTGGCGCTCCATGGCCTTGAAAATATGGGCTGTGGCATATCACGTAAAACGTCCCTCTTACCCCAGCACGAGAGGACAGCTCGACGGCAGAGGACCGTCCCATGGTGCGCTCCCTAAAAAGAAAACCAGCCCATTGTTCCCTCATTTAGGAAACAACTTACAATTGTTCTAACTTGCTCAGAGGGATGTCATCAACAAGCCAAACATCCCATCACATTCCATCACCAGCGCAGAGGTCACGTTTACTTTGCCCGACAACTTCCGAGAGTATCGATCCCACTGTCCCCTGATGGTGAGACACACATTGAGGTCGGCTGTGGTCATCTGTGCTCCGTGACTGTCCCCCATCCCTGACCCTGCCCTGTTCTTAGAACGTGCATGGGACAGGGGCTCCTCCAGGGCGATGTCCATAGAACTTGAGCTGGACACCGGGCGTGGCACAAGAGGAGTAGGATGGAGGGCTTCCTGGAGGAGGCTGCCCCTCCGGGGAGAGAGCAGAGAGGACAGGGGTGACTGCCGCCTCCCTGAGGAAGCTGCACGCAGTGCAGAGGCTGAGCTGCAGCCGCCAGTGCATGCTCCCGGCCGCTCCTCTGACCCCTAAGCCCCCTCTGCTCCGGGGACGCTTATGTCCTCACCCCCTGTCTCTCCCAGTTACACAGACAACCCGGTGCATCCCTCTCCACCCACCTGCCAGCACTGAAACCCCACACTCTTCTCTCTTCTCCTAGAGGCCTGATGTTCTCTCCCAAAGCTCCTTCCAGATAAAATGAATGGTGCCAGGGTTGAAGCAAGACGCATTCACCTCTTTGCGTTTGTTCGGTGAAGCATAGACTCTGACTCCGGAGTCTTCCAGGTCAAAACCACTTACCAGTTAGCATCGGAATCATATTCTGTCCTCCATACATGATAACCAGCTACCTGACGTGGGGCAAAAAATTCCCACCTACCAGAGCAGAAAAGGGGGTAAAATACTTGGAAATATTTACCAAGAAGATACAAAACCTTTTTAGAAACATTTTCAGACACTCCTGAAAAGCAGAAGTCAGCCGAATACGTAGGAAGCATGCCTTGTTCTTGGCTAAGAAAACTCAACATCCTAAAGATGTCAGTGGCCCTGAAGTTGATTTATAAACTTGATGTGACCTCTCAGCAAAAATGCCAACAAGCTTTTCAATAGAACTAGATGAGACAGTGGATACTAAGCTTCCTGTGAAAAATAGTAAATCAGAGCAGCACTAAAAGAGAAAAACTAGAAGGTACGTAGTGATAACTAAATCTACCAGATAGTAAAACACCACTGAACCACTATAGTTGAAAGAAAGTGATATTGGGGTGTAAGGAGGCAAGTCTCACAGAACAGAAATTCAAATAATGGTCTCAAGTACACCTTCAGCCTCAGCACATGATGAGAACCATACCGTCTCATGGGCTTTTTCATGAGCAGGACCGGAAGAACTATCTGGCCATTTGAGACAAGATGAAATCAGGTTCACACCTTGCAAATGCAGACGCGTATGCGCACAGGCACGCGTGTACACACATCTGCACATGGACATGTGCACACGCACCCCTACCACAGAGCTCAATTCTCAGGATAAACTGCTCACGCTGGAAGGAAACATGGCTGATTCTTCATGAACCCTGGGTAGGAGACAACTTCCTAACGGTGACTTTAAGCCCAGCATCAGTTGTTGAAAGGTCGATCGGTTTGATTTCATGTATAGTAACGATCACTTCATTGCAAAGAAGCGAAATAAAAAGACAACTGACAGACTGAAAAAATATCACATGTGTCGCTGATACAGGGCCGCTGTCTCTAACACAGGAAGAACCCTTAAAAATCAGAGGATAAGAAAAATGGACAAAAGACATGAGCACATAATTCCCGCACAGCAGAGCTCTCAGAGTGCCCTGTAAATGCATGGGAAGATGTACATCCTCACTCAATAGAGAAAGACAAATCCCAGGTCACAGATGAAGAAGCCCAAGGCAGGAGTGGGCAGCCAGTGGCTGACTTCTCAGTTCGCCTGTGACAAGCTGGAATTCAAAGGCTAGTTCTCCAATTCCTTCCAAGACCAGCCACACCTGCAGCCACTACTGTAGCCACACCTGCAGTCACACCTGAAGCCACGCCTAGAGCCACACCTGAAGCTATGCCTGAAGCCACACCTGAAACCACGCCCATAGCCACACCTGAAGCCACGCCTAGAGCCACGCCTGCAGCCACGCCTGCAGCCACACCTGCCACAACAGTGAACAACCCTTGGGCAGCTGCTACAGGAAGCATGTCAGCAGCAGAAGAGCCCTGTGAGTGATGTGAGCACTCTCATTCTCAGCGTCCCTGGTGTGGATTCTGACCCGAGCTGCAGAGATGAGCCTTGGGGAGCATCGTGCTGTGTGTGAACTGCCACCTTGGGAGCAGAAGCGAATGCTGTCAAGGACACGGCAGTCACACCAGCCTCGGGAACAGAGAGGCCCAGAAGTTCCATGACCCCCGCTGGGGTGAGAAAAATGAGGCCAAAGGTCTTGACAAGATGACGTCATTTTGTCTGAGGTGGAGCAGGAGGAGCGCCGTGTTTGTATCCACGGGCTGTTAACTTCTTCTGCTTTCTTCATTTGCCTTTGCATAGAGAAGGCGTCTGTTCGACCCCCACCCGGCCAGAGAGCCTGCCCTAGGCCGCTGCATGGGCCCCTGTTTTCTCCTTCTGAGGGCCACTGTGCTTCACAGTACAGGGACCCCATGGGTGCCTGAGGGCGCCCCTGGAGGTGGGTGTCCCACGGCTCAGCTCCGCTCATCGCTCCTCTGTGTCCTCAGCTGACTTTATCGGTCTTACTTTTCTTGCTATTTCGTCACCTGTCTTTGTTACTCTAAAAGCATACCGTTTAAATGTGCCCATTTGCGTACGTTTTAACTGACGGTACTGCCCACAGTCCCTGCGGCCTGCTCGTTGTGCCATGTTTGTGGGGTCATGTGCGGGCCCATGGGGGTCTCTGCGCTGCATTTCGGCCTCGGGAGAGAAGCCCGCCACACGAATGTGTCACAGCTGGCCTGTCTAGTCTCCTGCCCGGGAACCTTCCGGCGGAGCCACCACCCGGTTATCAGCACACACGCACTTGCCTGCTGACCTACAGGTGTGAGCAGCCTTCCTGGGTACAGAAGCAGGAGCGCTTCTTCTTAGATGCGTCACACGTCGTCATCATTGCTGCACAATTCCAAATGACGTTCCAAGATTTTGTGCCAATTTATATTTGAGCCATCGGGGTGTGAGAATGTCTGCTTCCCCGTATCCTCCCCAGCCGTGTGCTACGTCGTGGTCTGCCATGGTCGAGGGTATAAAACAGAGTCTGTTGCACCTCTTTCTGGTTTAATTTGCATTTCCCTGATGACTAATATAATTGGGCATCTTTTCACAATTGTTTTGGTCATTTCTATTTGTTCCGTGCAATGCCTGTTCGTCTCACTGGCTTGTTTTTCCGTTGGGCTGCTTGCGTTTTCCTTACTCATCTTTTCGAGGGAATTTCAATATTTTAGGCAATCTTTCTTCATCAGTTATCCATGCAGCAGATTTCTTCTCTCACGTCGAGTCTCCTGGCTGAGGTCGTTAAGGTATCTTCTCATCAGCAGGTCTTTGTTTTAATATGCATGTGTGATCAATCTTTTCCTTTATTGTTTAATGTTTTAATCTGCAGTTTTGCGCGATATTTAAATATGGCGCTAAATAATCTATGACGGATTGGATCTGTGCATCATTTTAGAATTTTGTACCTATTTTTAAGAATGAGCTAGTATGCACATTTTTTTGTTCTTTCCCTTTAGGCTTTTTGTTTTGTTTTGTCTTTGTTTTATATTTTGGTTCTGAAGAACCAAAGGACGTACTGAAGAGCTCATACACAGCATCGCAGACATTCAAGCTTCCTCCTCCTCTCTCCTGGCTGGTCTGGGAATATCCTAACTCCTAACTCTCTTTGGTGTTAGGGACCATGCACGACCAGCCACGAACATTATTCTTCTTCAGATACGTTTGGGTGAGAGGTTCCAAGTACCTTTGAGAAAAAGGCACCTCGAAAAAGACAGCACCCTGGACGTGGCTCCGCCCAGTGGTCACCACCCCTCCGCTGAGGTTCCGGGCTTTCCCGACCACTTGCTTCTCTCCTGGACAAGCTGATCAAGGTTGGCAGCGCCCCTGACCCGCCGTCTGCAGGGAGGGTGCCGTCGAGGGCCAACTTCAAACCCTGCTGCTTTTTGCGGAACCCTTCGCCCCAGTGTTTTCACAGGTGCAGTGACGGCAGCGGGAACAGAAAGGGAGCCCTTTGGCTTTGACATCAAGATGTCACCGTCCTTATAAAACGAACTTGTATCTGAAGTAACTTTCAGAATGGAATTTTGTCTTCCTTGATGTTTTCTAGATGTCAGCAGAAAAACCGTCTGGCCTGGTGCCTCTTTTGGGAAAGTTACGTAACTACTGATTCAGTGGCTTCCAAGGTTATAGGTCAATTCAAGTTTTAAACCTTCTTAAGTCAACTCGGGTAAATGTCTTTTCTAGGCAAGTGTCCACTCGATTCTTAAATTTACTGTCAAGAGGTTGTAATTTTCTCTTATCTTTTCAATCTCTGCTCTATCTATATTTAGTCCTCATTTTCATCTCTCCTTTTATGTATTTACAGTCTTCTTCTTTGGGGCATAAATCTTTCTGTCTGTTGGATTATTTTGCTAGTATTTCAAAGAGTCAGCTTGGGACTTCTTGATTCTCTTTATTCTCTCTTATTTTTCATGTTACTAATTTCTCTCTTAACTTTATTATTTCCTTCCTTTTGCTTTGTATTTATTCTCCTGTGATTTTTCTAACTTCTATACTGACCTGCTTAAGTCAGTAATTGCAGTTTCTTCTTTCGTGACAAGGACTTCATGCTGTAATTTTCCCACAAATTTTCTCTTATTTCAGATCAAAACTCTATTATTTCCAGTTTGATTTCTTCTTCCATCAGTGAACTATAAACACGGTTTAACTTCTAGAGACAGAGTGTTTATTTTATCCTCTTCGTGTTTTTTCTGTTTTATTGACTTCTAATCTCATGGTCTTGAGGTCAAAAGAAAACATGATCTCCATGACATTCACTTCTTGAATTCTTACTCTACAGCCCAGAAGAGGATCATTTTTCCTAAATGAGCAATGGGAGTGAGAAGACTGTATAAACACGAGTTGTGAGAGTCTGTTGTCTTCCTCTGCTCATTAGATTTAGCCTGTAACCGTGTTATTTAAAACATCTTTTACCTGCCTGAATTTTTGTTGGCTGAATCTATAAATGACTGGGAGACTCTTACAGCTCCAGGTGGTGACAGATGGTATTTACCAATTTGACAAATGGTAGAAACACTAGTAAATACTTCAGTCTATTACATCTTTAATGTTATCCAGTGACATTTAAACTTGGAATGACGCGTTCAAGCTGTTTAAATGAACTATTCTTGCCCTGACCTTTCCTGCGGCTTCACCTCGGCACTCGCGCCCTACGGCCACCCCGCCTCCACGCGCCGGCTCTGTTCCCCTTTCACTTTCAGCCTTTGTGTCCGTACTTAAGTGTGTTATTCATTCTGTGTCTGCGTTTCACTGGGGAACTTATTTTTATCAAAAACACATGTGTTTACTGAAAATATCTCAGTATTTAGATTTATTTCTTATTTAGTGCCTTCATCCTATCTTGATAGTGTCTGTTCCTTCCCATTCCCCCTGCTCCCCGCCCCTCTGTTGTCTTCTTGGGATTGATTTTTCCCTCTCTTTCCTTTATCCCCATCTAATACCTTGGAATAAATATATTCTATTTTTCTTCTGCTGGTCCAGAAACTTAAATTACTTATTTAATGAACAAATCTGAAGTGGGTCAACAAATTCACTGTCAACCAAATAATATGTAGGATTTGGATTGCTTTAAATATGGGGATCAGTACGGCGCCCTCTGCCTGAGTAACGCCCTGTCGTCTGCCAGATAAAACAAGACCAGCGGCAGGAGGGTCCCCAGTGCTGGGACAAGGGAAGGGACCCCTTTAAAGACAGAAGCCAGTTTAAGCTACCTGGAGAAGGTACGGGAGGTCTCTCTATTTTTTTTTTAAACAAAGTTTATTTTATTTAGTTCATTTTGGTGGTCCCCTGGCCCTGGGTCTCAACCTTGGAACCTTGGCCTGTTTGCGGACTGCGTCTGGCGGCCTCATCCACCAGGCCACCGGAGTGTGCCCACAGGTCCCTTTTGTCTGGTATCAGCACAGCAGCCCTGCTGCCTTTGACTTGCGCTTGCCTGGAGGGTATGCTTCCCACCCCTTCACACTGAGCCTCTGTGTCCTAAAGCCGAGGTGCCTGTCACGTCGGCGGCACAGAGCCAGGATGCGCTCGTCTCTCGTTCAGTCATTCAGCCCCTTTTGATGGCACCTGGAGCAGAAGTCTGATAGCTGGGACCGCCAATGCCAGCTCACTCCCTGGACGCTTTGCAGTTCCCTTGCTCCTTTCTTCCTCTCTTGCTGCCTTCCTTGGTGAGTCACTGACCTTCCACGCAGTCTGCTCCGATCCCGTCTGTTTGGTTAGCCCGCTCAGTGGGATCTGCTCAGTGGTTGCACCAGGCTGATCAAAAATGTCTGCTGGATGGAAAGCCTGTTGCCTGTTGCTGGCAGCCTCAGTGGCACACAAGCGCTGGACCCTTTCTGATGCCGCAGCTCACGTCTGTGTGCGCTGTGCTCACGGACTCAGGACCGTGCCTGTGCGCCCTCTCTCCGTGCCGCAAGGCCGTGCTGCGGGACAGCCCCTGCGTTTCCCTCCGGGGCACTGGCGCGCGGGTCCGTGGTCTCCCCACAATCCGGCACATCTCCCTGTGCTCGCTCACCATCTGCTAGCACATGCTCCGTCACCACTGTGGGGAGCACGAGGGGCCCAGCCACGGGGCCTGGTGTGGGCCGGCGAGGCACCTGAGCCCTGGGACTGTCGTGGGCCGGGGGAATCTGTGTACACGGTGCTCCCAGCAGCTCGAGGGAGAATTCCTGATGGTGCGCATGGCAGCGGGATCCATGCGCCTCTGATGCCACACAAGAGTGCCGCCTGCCACCCTCCCCGCTGGCACCTCACAGTTCAGCGCCCTCTGGGACAGCCGTAGGCTCCTTCGACTGCCCTGGGCCCTCAGACCCCACAGTGGCAATCTCGTCCACGGAGGGGGACAAGTTAGTGAGCGGAGGTGGGACAAAAACCGGAGCCGTCTTATTCCTTTATTTGGAAAACATCTGTCACTCCGCATGTTTTCCCCTAGAAGCCGTTTCCTATCGTGGCTTTTACAAGCAACTCCTTGACACGCGCCTTTGCATTTACAGCTTCACTTACTTGTTCCATTACTTCGCGAATTTAACTGTCTCAATATGGCATCGCTAAGTCTCTTTCTCATTGTCAAGGTCCCCGGTGTGCCCTGGTGGTGCAGTGGGTTAAGCCGGCCTCAGTCCACAGACATCCCAAGGTCCCCAGTTCAGGGCCGGGGAGACGACCAACGAAAAAAGTCACTAAAATGTTTCTTCCTCCTCTCTTTGCCCACTTGCTCACCTTCATTCTTGCCTGAACCTTTCCTTTATTAAAAAAAAAAAAAAAGTTTTCTAATTCTTTGGAATCTTCTTGCTCATTTGACTTTCTGAAAAATGATTGCACATTTTCTTTGGACACTGATGTCTCCACCCTGCTGGTTAATAAATCCAAGTACCGCCCAAGCTGTCTAGCGCCAGAAAGAGTTTAGCAGGCGTGGACAGAGAAAGAACAAGACGGCAAATCCCGAGTCTCCTGGCACATGTGCATCATGGTCTTTCCCCAGAAGGAGAGCAAAACCAAGACGAGGCAAGAACTCAAAGAAAACTCTGGAAAGCTAGACACTGCTGCGCGTCTTTGGCTCAGACTTTCGGACGATTGCTACTCACCTGTAAGTGGTGGTCCGAGTCACCGTCTTCAGATGGCACATGTCTCTCTTCTGCAAAGATGTGAGCCGCCTGTCCTCCTTCTGTGTGTTGTTTGCAGCTCTGTGTCTGGAGGAAAGAAGAGAATTAGAAATCAGGAAGGATTTCTGGTGGCTCAGCTTGACCGGCACCGTGAAGGGGCTCTGTCTTCCTCCAGTGTCTCCCGGAGTGCATCGTTCTTGACACATGCACACGTGCACACACACGCACATGCACATGCACACGCACACACAGCGCTGATGGAATTATTTCCCTTCGTCGCTGTGCAGTGCAATTTGGAAGCAATCTTAGAGCAGCATCTAGAGTCATTTCAGACACGGGGGAAAAGCTGACGGTGTCCTGGGGCCAAACGGAAGCGACGACGGCCTGGAGGCACCGGGGTGCTGCAGGCTGAGGGTAGGAGCACCCGCGAGAGGGAGGTCAGACACCCCCAGCGGCCCAGGGCTGCTGGCGGGCCGGGGGCCCAGAGCCGTCTCTGCAAAGGACTGGAGAGGAATAGTTTCCGTTCGAGTCCGGGAGCCGCCGGTGTCAGCACCCATCCCCGGGGGCAGCCGCGGTACAGCTGTGAGGCGTCTGAAGGTGTAACCAGTCCATCGTCACCCGATTTGAAGTAAAGAAGCCTCGGGAGACTCGGGGCGGACCTCATGCGATCTGCGGTCCCGGGAGGGGCTCTCCTGTGGGCATGACATCAGGCGTGTGCCCCCAGCACGGCCGGCCCGTGACCCACAGCCGGTCCCTTGCAACCAGTGTCTTAACGTCGATCTCCGTCCTCGACGGACGGACCCAGTTCTGTTGACAGACAGGACCTGCTGTTAAATTCACAGCACCGCCCCCCTGCTTGGTTCTGACACCTGCACGTGAACTTCCGAACACCCGGGTGGCGTCCTGCGTGCTACCTGAGCGCACGGGCTCTGCCACCGAGCCCGTAGCTGAAACCATTGCTGAACTGCGTGATGGCCACACTAGTGGCCGCCGCCCTCGGGATCAGCCCGGTCGGTGCATGTGTTCAGCTTGTGTGCGCAACGAAGTCCAGCGGAGGCTGGACCCGGTCCCTCCCCAGCCCGGGGCGGCATCCGCCCAGTGTCCGCGCTCGCACATCGCTACCCCGCACGCTCGGGGCCTGCGTGCCGCCTCTCCGCTGCCTCGTTTTCCACGGACCGTGTCTGTTCCCCACGGGGACGCGCGTGGAGCGGCGCCGAGCGGCTCACGCACACCCAGGTCCCAGGTCGCTCACAGCGCCCTCATCGCGTTTCCTGCTCAGCACGCCCTGCTCATCCTGTCTGGGGCTCTGACGGCTCCTCCGCTATTGTCCGCTGTCCAGACTTCATCCACTTTTATATCCAAAAAGGTGTTTAAATGACTGTAACTTAATGAGAAAATATTACACTAAATATAAGTGCACAAGTGAGTGTGAGCCAGTTATTTATAAAGTCATATATATTATTCCTATTCAAGAAAGTTTACCCAACGTCAGACGGTGGATGAAGAAGACGTGGTCCATACACACAGTGGACACTGCGCAGCCCTGAGGACAGAGGAAGCCCTGTCACGTGAAGCAACATGGAGGGAACCAGAGGGGATGACGCTCAGTGAAACAAGTCAGAAGAAGGAAGACAGACGCCAGATGACCTGAGTCACAGGTGGAACGTGAGCAGACAAAACAAAGGAGCAGACGAAACACAACCAGCCCTGAAACATCTGCAGCAGCACTGAGGTGACAACAGGGATGGGGCGGGCGGGGCACATGGTGGCGGAGCCCCCTGGACACGGGGAAGGACACGGGTGACGTGGTGGAGGGCAGGGCGTGGACATGTGTGTGGGGAATGGGGAACCTGCACTCGTGAGTTTATTTTAATATGTAGAATAATTTGCTACAATTTATAAAAAAGAAAGTAGAACAGGATGTGATGATAACAACAAAACCTGGTCAGCGCACCGCTTTTTCCACACCGAGGCATATAAACACTTGGCTCCATGTTTAGACCCTCTGACAGTGCCTGACACAGGGCAAGTTTGGGGACAAGGTGTGTAAAGCTCAAACATTAAAAGCCGAACTTCCCCCAAGGATCGGCCTCTCGAAAGCTGCCGGCGGCCTGGAAAGCTTCGCGCCGGCCCGGTGCCGGCACAGCGGGGACACGAGCGGCAGGAGACGCACGGCCTCCCGGCACGCACCCCGCCCGGCAGACACGCCGGCAGCGTTGGCGTCACTGACCTAAAGCACAGCCGTCATCTACAGGAGCACTGACTCCGTCAGCTCTTCCTTGATCTTCAGAGTGTTCAGGTTCCCCAGCGCAGGGGAGGGTTCGCCAAGATTCAGCGGAGGATGCCAGGATTTTTGTAAGTTCACATGTAAAGATAAAAATGAAAATGCTTCTTCCATGGATATTCGCAAGTCGTGAGCTTTTATAAAGCCACGTGCACGAGGAACGCGGTCAGACACAAAGAAGCAGCAGGAACCGTGACGTCGCTGACCCTGCCGGCCCGGCAACAGAAGAGTCACAAACAGCAGGTCCTGAGCGTCCTCATCACAAGAGCCGTCATCTTCGTTCTCACCGTCTTCCTTTTCATGTTGTCGTATCTGTGTGAGATGACAGGCTGCCTGACCCAGCCGTGGCCACCACTTGACAGCATAAATCAACCAGACCGTCACTCGATCCATCCACCCGCAGAACGACACGCGTCAAGCATTCTTCGTAAAACTGGGGGAAGTTTGTAAGTAAGAAAGAGTTGAAGTGACCTGTCCATAAAAGTATCAGTGTGTAGATGTTTATTCTGTTCTAAAATCAAGCAAACCAACATCTAGCCGTGTGTCCAGCCTAGAATAAATCTACCCAAAAAAACTAGGGCGAAACAAAATCAGTGCCTTTTTCGTCATCTGCAGAACAAAAGCTCACGAGGGCTTATACGTACTCAATTTATTTTTATAAACACGTATATCGTAGAGGCCTAGAGGTGTTTCAGGATCCATAACGCCCAACCCAATGCCTCCTACCTAGAGGAGGGGCCCTGGAAGAGGTTTTTTCATAAATGAACACATGACGATGTGCCAGGAGCAAGAGAGGTGAGCGTAGCAGAAATCGCAACAGTGGAGGTGAAGCGGGGTCACTTCAGCATCCCTTTCCGACTAGAGGGCAGTTGAGCAACGTACAGAGTCACCGGCTTCTTGCATCTTTCGGTGACATCATAAGCTATTTGCACATTTTCTATCCCTGGTGCATTTGAATAAAGGTAAGTCTGAGCGATGTCAGCTTGTCCTGGGCTAGAAACTCTAAAACCCTCACATGGTGCATGTGTGTCGATATTTTAAGAGAAATCAAGTCCCACTAAAATCCCCTGGAGCATCTGTCTGCCTCATGACCTCCGCGCACACTGCGAGTTCTGCACCGGCCGTCGACTTGCTCCTCCTGTCTTGCTCCCTCACCTGCCCGCTCCCCGGGTCTTGCCCCCTCACCTGCCCACTCCCTGGGTCTCGCCCCCTCACCTGCCCCCCTCTGGGTCTCGCCCCCCCCCCTGCCCGCTCCCCGGGTCTCGCCCCCTCACCTGCCCGCTCCCCGGGTCTCGCCCCCTCACCTGCCCCCTCCCCGGGTCTCGCCCCCTCACCTGCCCCCTCCCCGGGTCTCGCCCCCTCACCTGCCTGCTCCCTGGGTCTCGACCCTTCACCTGTCTGCGCACCCAGGGCTGGACTGACACGTCCTGAACACAGGTCTTTCGACTCTCCTTCTCAGGCTTCATATGAACAAAGTGCATTAGAAAGTGTAAAACGAGCCCACAGTGTCTTTGACCAGAGCGCTGAATGCCCTCTGGCGTTTATTGCTAGAATACCAGCTTCAATAAGAAGACAGTTCTGCAACTAACTGGCACTTTTATAACTAGCGTGAAGGTAAACTCAGACAACTGAACGTGAATGGCGTGGTGTTTCGATGCCGGCAAACACGCAGCAGCAGCTAAACGACGCCCTGCGTAAGCGGCATGACGGGATTAGGCACCGTGCCCTCCAGGGCAGAGAAGTCAGCTGCGCTGAGGGCGTCAGAGGAGCAGCCGACCGGACACATCTCCCTGGCTCCCCGCGCCGAGGGTAGGACAGGGCCGCTGGCGCGGCGGGTGGGCGTGCGGTCGGTCCGGCGCCACCGCTCCTGAGCGGCCGGCCGGCCAGAGCCCCTGGCGCCGCCTCTGCAGACACTCGCTTCCACGCCAGCCCTCACCCCCAGGAGACGGGCCTCAGTGAAGGGACACAGCTTCTCGGACGCATGTCCACCCTCCAGCCTCCCGTGCACCTCCGACCTGACACAGACCGCGAGGTTCCGACAGCACCTCAACAGCCTTTAGGGGCCGGGGGCCAGCGAGCGCCCCTAAGTGCTCAGTGTGGGTATCTGAGCACGTCACCACGTGGCAAGTGCCGCCTGTCCTCTCGCAACGAAGGACTGCACCTCTGACACCCAGAGCCCCAGGACACAGCCACTGGGACGGACGGACAGCAGACACACAGACACCAGGACACACAGGGGCCAAGACACAGGGACACAGGCACTGGGACACAGAGACACCAGGATGGGACACCGACACCGGGACACACGGACACCGGGACACAGACACCGGGACACGCCGAGTGGCCACACCGGGGAGATTACCTCTCCCTCACCACCATCCCTCCTGTCGGGGACGCCCCCTCTGTCATCTCATGGAAGGCGTCTCACCTCGGGACGAGCGGTGGGGCGCACACCTGGGGCCGGACTATGGCGGGGGACGTGGAGCGTGGACAGAGTAAGGGGACGACGAAGAGGTGGCCCCTGGCGCCACAGGCCCCGCATCCCCGTCTCCCCAGGGTCGGTGAGACACAGTGTCCCCTCCGCCGTCTGCTCCGGAACTAGAGCAGGGGCGCGGTCGGCTGTGTGTCCGCCGGGCTGTTTCCATTAAAGACCATTGTGGTGTCATTATGCATGAACCATGTAAGGACAGTGCTCGCTCTTCCAGGAGGACCCTGCCAGCTACTGTTTCAAAACAGGATGTGAGGACACGAATTACATTTTTAATGGACTTTCCTGAAAACTTCGACAAAAGAGCACAATAAAAAGTGTAGTAAGGCTAAAACACGCTGTTTTAAAGTGGAAGGAAGGTAGGAAGCGGGGAGACGAGGAAGAAGCATTTGATTCACTTAGCTGTTGGCTCTCCTCATCCCCCCTCATCCCCTGGGTCTGGAAGCCGGGTCCTTGGAGGGTCCACGGTCCACACAGCAGCCCAATCAGCGCCTGAGCCCCCAGGGTGAACCGAAAGCCTGTTTTTCACGGCTCATGTTTGCAAAGAAATACAAGCGCCCCTGGCAGTCGGTCGCCACCTGCCAGGTGTGGGCCCCCCGCACCACGTGTGACGCTGAAGGGAGGGGCCGCCCCTCTGGTCCGGTCACTCGGCTGTGACCGAGGCTCCTTGGGCTCTCACGCGACCCTCTGGAAGGTCCTTAAATAATGAGCTACGTCCTGTATCCTTAAAAACCATAATGACTACATAGTTCACATGGGAAGGAAGCCAAGTAAATAGTTGCTTGGAACATTTTAGTTACGACTTCTCCCAGCCCGGCTCTCAAATCCATCCGTCTCTCCATCCAGGGTCAACGCCCGGTCACCCCGTTCGCCGGTCAGCTCCTGAGAAGACCACTGAGTGAGGCCCCAGCCTCACAGCGGGTGGGCTTCCCTTGGCCCAGCGCTGGCGCGCGGTGGCCTCTCTGATGCAAGTCTAAGACTGCTGCGAGTCGCAAGTGGGTGTCCCCGTCCTACGAGCCGGAGGTCAGTGTCCCCATCCTACAGACGAGAGGCTGAGGCCGGCAGAGGTGAGGGGACTCCGCAGTCATCCTCCCTGCGGGCCAGGACGGGTTCGTGCCTGCTGCACCAGCTCCTCGAGGTCAGTGAGGCGCGTGAGCCCGCGGCCCGGACGGGACGGGACGAGCGTCCAGGAACCTCAGGTCCCCTCCTCGGTGCCAGTCATCGGGAGTTGCTGGGTCTCCCCGCTGCGTGGGTCACCCTCTTCACTGATCTGTGTCCTCTGAACGCGATGCCGTGGTCCCCGCGGCAGAGACTGCCGGTAAGGCGGGTGCGCCTGCGAGTGTGGGACATGGGCCTCCCTCGCTGCGACAGTGACGCGGGGGTCTCGGGGCGCAGCATTCCCCTGCACTGGCCCCACAGGCGCCCCTCGACTGGAGCCGCAGGGAGGCCGCACGGCAGAGTGCACGGGGTCCTGGGTCAGAGGTCGGGGTGCCGGGGACACGCACACGTCACCCACACTGGAGGGACGCAGACGGAGACGAGGCATCAAAACCGGATTCCGGCACAACAGACCTTAGGAAAGAAGATGCGTGTCCGCATCTCACACTTTCACAAACTTCCAAAGGTGTGGCGTTGGCAAAGGCGGTGTCTCTGCAGAAAGAGGGGGACTGGGCGAAGCTGGGAGCGGTGTCAGACCTCAGGAGGACCCGAGAGAGGAGATGGGGGAGAGGAGAGCGGGGAGGCAGGCAGGAGGAGAGGGGAGGT